>VZRF01006629.1:54949-80626 GCA_013396875.1 Vireo altiloquus
AGAAGTTAAACATCTTTCCTTTTGTAACTCTGTAAATTTAAGCATCAAGCATCCTCAAGGACAGATTTTTCTTTTTCTAGATATTTATAACATAACAAGCACCATGATTCTTTCCTTTAAGAATAGAAAGTTATTCATATATTATACATATATCGTCAAATATGAACAGGTGTTTAAATGCATGCTTAAAGAAGGCTAATTATTTTAGCAATTTAGAATGATAGGAACTCATGAAAAAAATTAAATTAAATTAAAACTTTAATTTAAAAAATATTTTATGCATAAACATGGTTGAATAGTTGGCTGGGTTTTATGCTGTTTTAACAACTGGGGATGTTAATATATAATGAGGAAAGACATGGTTACACAAAAGTGAAATTCCAGAATGTGTGCATATCTTTTGGCGAACAGATAATCTGATAGAAACATATGTTTCTGTTTTATGACGGCTGCAACCCACCTGGGTAATCTACCACAAAGACCGTGACAGATGGTAGGAAGTACACCTTGAAGGCAGGGCATTTGGAAAACACTTTGGCAGAATAGAAGTGTTCTATAGAACTTCACTTCTCCTGTGAAGTTACTGCACAATTCCAATGGCATTGGGGGGGGAGTTATATCTTTTTTCCAAACCACACTCAATCACAAGTCCATAACAAGCACAACAGAGAGAGAAATACTGCAGAGACAACAAGTCCGGGTCTGTGCGACATCATGTTTAAATCTTTTTCAACTAAAGTATAAATCTGAGAATTAGAGTGCTGATACTGAAGCCTGAAATCATCTTTATCTTTTGAGACCTCATCCAAAAGCACATGTTCCCACTAAAGTCATGGGAACTGACCTGAAGGAACAGCAGCAATGGAAGCTGCAGCAACGGTGACAAGAGAGGGAGCTATCAAGGACCCCTGCTAGCCTCAGCACCTGCACAAACCCAGAGCCTCAAAGCAGGCAGCCAACAAACTGAGCACTGAGCAGCAAGATCTTGAATAACATCATCTTCTTCCTTCCTCAGCACAGAATTTTGCTGCAATCACCATCACCACTATCATCACCACTAGCATCATCATCATCACCATTTTATGCAGTTCACATTCCATATTGCTGTGAATGTGTCTAACCATGAATTTATTCTTGCCATTGTTGTGATAAAAAAATTCAATGAAACAAAATTTACATATTTTTCTCTTATTCTGAACACCTTTCCACATAAACCAACCTCCCCACAAAATCTGAAAAAAGTTGATGTGCTTAGAAGTAGATTTGGAAATTGAGCCCATATGTCTTTCTCTGGAAAACAATGTGCCACCAGCAGCCTCAAAGAACACTGTCTAATAATTAGAACACATGAATAACTATGTCTCATAGAAGCTGAGTTTGTAATTCAGAGACTACTGAATCATTTGTAAAATATTTCTGTATGGACTATGAAGAAACACAATTACAAATTAAATCATTAACTGCTTCGCCTTCAACACATCAACACTGGCTGCCTTTAAGGAAATAACTTCTGCATAGAAGGACATGTAGAGAAAAAACATGTTTTGTGAGTTTATGTACATCACTTTAACAAAGAATTAATTTGGTTCTCAGCCACTTAGAAAGAGAAAGTACTTGAAAAATAGAAAAAACAAAGTCCTCCCCTGAACGCATAACTTCAAAAATGTCATGCATTTTATGTGGCAACTTCTGTACACCTTTGGTAACTTTTGGTTAATAAAGACACTGTTGTCATGGTGTTGACCAGAAGTTCTTACTGAAGCCAAAAGTTGATCAAAATTACAACATTTGTAAAAGTCAGAAGTATATGTTAGAACATGAGCCGTCATTGAATAAGATCAATTCAAAGGAGTATACTGAAATCCAGCCTGGTTCCTTCTGGCAAGCCAGTCTGAACAGTTGTAAGAAGAAACAGTCCAAGAAATTTTAATGAGAAACGTTTATGTTTGAACTACACTTCACAAGAGGCAACATATCCAAGGGGTCACCTTCCCTGACTTTACCAAAGGTGGCTGTTTTTGGGGTCAGGGCAGAGATATCATCAGTAGGTTTCTTTGGTCGAGTCGATAACAGCAGTTCTACAGTGTTCCGGAGACTTATCTGTAACACTCACAACAGTGAAAATTACATGTATAAGCCTGAAGAGTGGACACTTTGATCACATCTGCTGCTCACATCACTGCTAGCTGAGCTTCAAATTAGTCATGCTGTGTAGGTAAGTTTACTCTCACCATAAATCTGTTACTGCTGCTTTCCAACTTCATGCACTGTCATTTGACAGCCTAATGTTGTTCCTTGAACACCATTTAATTCAGGCGATTTTGAAAGTCAGCAATGTGGAGAGTGAAGCTGTGCCAGCAAGCTAGAAAAAAACCAAATAACTCACAAGAAGATATTTTAGTACATTATTTAAATATATTCAGCATCCATAAAAATGTCACATTATTCCATGAGTTATTGCTATGGTAATGTGAAAGAGAAAGAGAAAAATAACATTAATTCAGCTATACATACAATTAATTAAAATATTATGAGGATAAACTTCAGGAAATGAGCCTGAAAGTGATGTTTTTAAAAGGTCAATATGATTCCATATTTTCTTTTCTTTTCCTAATATCTATGATCTTATAAAACAAGAAAAAATACTAGCTATGGAGGGAGAGGCTTATCTATTTTTTTGAAAAGTAGCCTCTACGCTTACAGGAAAAAAGTACTTATCACTACATGCAATGTCAGCCAATGTCTTACAGAGGTCCTCCCTAATGGATTATGTTGCTCATGAAAGATAAAGCTTTCTGAGTGCACTTTATCTGCTAATAAATGGCTTATAAATACATACCATCTGAATATTTCAGCAGGAGAATACCTACTTTTGTTAACAGACTTTTTAAGTACCCAGACACTTCAAAGAAAAATAACACTGTGTTCTGCCATTTTTGTTCTCTTTTTACTTCTTTGATTCCTAGCACTAAAAATCAGGGCTGACTTTTTTTTAATGATCCAATACCAGTAAACACAATGAAACCTTGTGTTGGAAATGTTGGCATAGATGTACAATAAAGAAATAAACAAACGTAGAATGCATTATAAATATATATAAATTAATTAATTTATACTATTAAATGCATTTACAGATGGAACAGTTTGATCCAAGCTTTATTTACTTAAATATTTAACATTGCAAAATTCAGAGGTAAATGTAAAGAACAATGCATTTATGTATTTTTACCATTCAATGTTTTGATTGAATGGTAAAAATACATAAATGCATTGTTCTTTAAATACCAATGCTGTTGGAATCTACATACACCAAAGAAGTTCCTAACCTCAGTTCCATTTCCCTTTATATGATGTCAGTTATTTGAATCACTCAATGAAAAATCTTTATCTACTTTTGAAACCAAAAAACCAATTCAAGAAAAAACTCAAAATTTCTTTCCCTCAATCATATTTTATTGCTTCATCGTAGTTAGACAAATTAAAAGAAATATTCTATTATTCTTATCTTTGTATAGTTCACAAAGTATTTTTTTCTAGTTAAAACTTTGCTCTAAAATATTTTGCTTAACAGAATGAATATTCATTTGGCAGAAAGAATATGACTTTAATTCAAAATTCCTCAGGATCAAGGATCTTAACTCCTATATCACATAACAGAGGGGTTTCTTTCATTTTTAGGTTACAGATACAGTGCATGATTTGACTTCTGACAGAAGGTCAAGAACATTGTTAATTTTGATTTCCTACTTTGAACTTGAGATATTCTTCAAAACAGAGATGCTTTCCTGGATTAAGATGATACTGTAAGCTGGGATACTTGAACTGAAAGAAAATGACTTAGGCATCTGGCTAGAATCTGTGTGTATAAACTCAGTCTCAAAGTCACAGAACTAAGTGGCATGTTACATTGATTTGAACAACCTTTGATCCATACCAGTATAAATATATTAAATCAAATAATATTCTTTCCACTCATTTCAATAAACTTAGATCAGAAAAAATATAAATGGAGAAGACATTTCATTTTTCAGTACAGTCAATGTTTCTTCACAATTACTCAAAGGCACAGAAATAGTTAATAAAAATAGTTACTATTTCTGTTCATGCAGCGATCAGTATCAAAACCATGACCTGGACCAGCATCCCCTCATGATTTTGCACCATAAAAGCAGCTTGAGTCCAAACTCCAAATAGCCTGTCATTTTCTCTGCCTTTGTTTTACACATATAAATGCTTATCTCCCTTAATAGTTCTTCAGTAACTTTCTTTTGTTGCATTTCTGCCTGCAGACTGCCCACAGAATGGCATCAAACCACATTACTTTGGTACCAATCTACCTTAGACTTGATGGAATTTCCTAATGGTGGCTGTGGTCTTTATCTTTCTGTGAACCCAGAATTGCTCTGGTCACGTCACATCAGAAATAGGGAGTGGAAATTAAGCAGGCAGCTGGCATTGCAGGATAGAAGTGGACAAGTCTTTTGTTAAGTAGAATTGGCCAAGGGTGACTATATTAAAGAAAGATGCCCTTGTGCATTTAGGTAGACAATAATAAAGTTTTTTCTTTCTAAACCACAGATATTTTTAAAATGCTTTACTTTTGAACAAGTTGTTATATTTTTTCATGTTAGGGAAAAGCTAGATCTCCTTAAAATTACAATGGGAAGGTATTTTTTTCAGGGCAGGAAACCCATTCCGTCTTCCTTGAACAGAGTACCTGGTGTCAGTACAGAGGAGATAAAACATGATACGGTGTCACCTAAGGTTTATTGCATGGTAGGGAGGATCTGCATTATCTTGGGAGACTATAATCTCTTAGATAACAAAATCTGTCATCTCTTTCCAGTTTAGTGCTTATTCTGATATATCCATGGAGAATCAAGGCCTAAATGAAAAGTGAGAGCACTTCTGCCACAATGTGTAACTGTTGGGACTCTGCTAAGTTCAACAGGAAACGTCACCTCTTAAGATTCATTAAGAAATCTTCTAAATGAATATGCCCCTCTGGTTCATCTTCATTTTCCTATACCTGAGTTACTTGGAAGTGAGAGAAAAGATGTTTTTAAAATGCTTTAAATCTGTCATAATGTAGTATATTTCATCAGACAAACGCTAACCTGAAATAGGAGTTCAAGCACACTAAAGAATTGAATATGTTTTATATGGTAAGCTTTGCACCCTTAATTAGCTCATTTGCTTGAAAAGCTGAAGCTATGCTTATGACTTTAAGAGTGTGGTTCTCAACTTCTATAGAACAATCTAGTACTTCTGTCCTTTTATTGAGTAAATAGTTGCTCAAAAGTGCAGGAGACAAGAAAAATCTCTGCTCAGTGAGAAGAAACAAATTTTCTGCAAAAGACCTTTTGCAACACAAGTACTGGCATTCAAATAATGAAACTCATGTTCTAAAGTTTGTGTGACCTCTATATTTCAAAAACCTGTCTAGCCTACATAACCTCAGAGGGCGCTTTTCAAAAGTGTTCAATGGGATCTTCCAACCATAACTTATTATCAATTTGCAGATAAGATTTTCTTTCCATTCATCTCACAAAAGGGAGGGAAAACAAAGAAGGAAACAGAATGTTTCTGCTACCTGCATGCAGGAAGGTTGTTCATAAGATTCTGGGTTGTCTGGATTCATTGCTGTACCTTCATTTTGAACCCAGATCTTTAGAAAATGCTTTTTCTTTCACAGGAACATACCTCAGCCACAAAACAACAAACAATAAAACATGCAAGCTATGTCTAAACAGCAAGGACATTCATTCCTCAGGAAATTCTCAGTCTTACTGAAATGTTTTCCCTTTTTCGTCAGTTCCTTTCAAATGAGTGCAGGCGACTATCTCAGGAGGTCGTGTCTTGGGAAGGTTTATCTGTTTATGATAATATTTCTTGGGAAATATCTCCCTGTTTTTCATACAATTCACAAGTATTCCACAATTTCCTCAAACACACTTTCTGTCTCAAAACAGAAACATGTTAAAAGTATCTGTTTTCTATGAAAATCAGAACAAAAGCTTTTATAGGTGGGGAGAATATGCAGAAATTATTTATTATATGCAATATTAAAGAATTATAACATTAACATTTAAATTCACTTATCCTGATAGTCCTTTTCAGAGTTTTTTCCTTGACATTAGGAAATAATAATGTATTTTTACTCTGATTAAATGCATCAGAAATCTTAATTTCCAAATTATCTGCTTGCTGAATTTATTTAGCAAAAAATCTTCAGAGCAAGATTATTACAGAAAAATGTCTGGTCAAGGTGCCACAGGAAGAACTCTTGCACTTATCTCTGAGTCAATAAACAACAAGAGTCAATAAGTAACATGGTCACAATCTTCTGACAACCAATTTACAGACTGAAAAATAATACTAAATTCAGTAATTATATGATTGAAGACATGCTGCTCCATGGTTACAATGTTGGCCTGCTTGCTTATTTCTCGGAGCCAAAATGGTTAGCATTCACGAGTAGCAAAAAATTTCAAGGAACCAACATAAAAATAGTAGATTAGACTACCTAGATTATTTAGCTCATTGAAGACAGGGAAGGTTCCTAATTTATAGGCTAAAATAGTTTTATCGTGTACCAAAAATCTTTATTTGTTCAATGATTTTGCAACCATTTTCCATGGGGCAGAATATCAGAATAGGTTTTTTTTCACAAGTTGCTGCATTAACACCACATACGAATCAAGAACATGAAAGAACTCAGTCTAGAAACTACTGCATTTAATTCAGGAAACTCAAACACAAACTGACTGGAAAATTGAATTGATGCAAAAAAGTCTGGACATTATCTTTTATTTCAAACACAATCATATGCATTTTCTCTCAGTCAACAGCGTGCATGGCTCTGAAGAGGACAGATGCTATGTTCTGCTCTGCCTGCACACTTTCCTCAGTCCATCACTTCCTCCTCTGCATCCTCCTTCTCATTTGATCTAGTAGCAAATTTTTATCAGGTCTTAAGAAAGTTTGAAAGGACTGAAGTTAACTTCCATTATCTGTTGCTGTATCTATGCTGTAAAATCAGCTATTTATGATGAATCCTGCCTAGCCCAACAAACACTGTGGTAGTCATAGAAACCATGCAGTGCATCCAACTTAAGTGTCCTGCTCAGCCTGCGCAGGCTGAAGCCCCTGTCCCAAAAAAAAAAGTTGTTACCTCTGTGAAATAACCTGAAGAATAGTATTTCATTATCGTGTCAGACTGTCAGGTAGCCAGAAACACAAGAATCATCAGTCCTTCTTCTAGAGGGAAGAGGAACTTTGACTGCATTTAGGAGAGTGTAGAACAGGGAATCTGTTTTCTGGTCCTATTATTTTGGGGTTATGATAATCTATTATACTTTCTTCTGTGCTCATGTGGCTATGTATCACCATCAGCACCCATTCCTTAAAGAACCTAGGCATACACCACCTTAGACTACCCTCTGTCATTCATAGATACCTGCTCAATATTTATCTTGTTTTGGCATAAACATAAACAGCATCTCAATAAACTTGATTTTGGATTTTTAATAGGCAGCTTTGGGCATGTATAAGCAACTAAAGTGTTAAATAGGACAATCAAATTAGTCTCACTTTTTGTGTACCTACTGGTGTATGTTGACCCATGGTTTTTACTTTGATCCCTCTTGAACCTGTTCAGAGCTTAAGCAATTATACGGTGCTGACATTTCCTGGCTCGCTTCCACTCATTATGGTTTTCATGCAAGATATTTTAAACAGATCTTGTTAACTTTCCAGCTCAACTCTAGTCCTTCATCATTTCACTGCAGTATTGCACCTAAGTAATGTTGTACAGCAGTTCCTACTGTTTTAAACACCGCAGTCCTTTTGATAATAAAGAATTAAGCTACTTGAAGAACATCATGCATTTTTATTTTCATTCAGATTTCTGTGCTTGTTAAGTACTCTATTCCTCTTGAGGTTTGGGGGGGGCTTGGGGGGACTCTTTTTTTGTTTGTTTGTTTATTGACTTCTTTCTTTTTTGTTCCTCTGAATAAAATTGGACCCAGTCAACCTAAGTTGCAACATTTCATAGCGCAGTATTTGTCAGAAACAAAAGAGAAATTCAAGTATTGAAGAGCATTGGAACACACGTTTTGCTCCATCCTTTTTTTGTTGTTTATTTGTCAATCTATTAGCAATGTCTTAAGTTAACTAAATGGCCTGATTTTTTACTTTGAAAAATATGTGACTTTTTTTGAGGAAAGCACAGTTGTCAGAAGCATATTCTAAATCTCATGTTGGAATCAGACTGCAGACCCAGTAATATATAACCTCCGTGGTTTAGGAAGGGACAAAGGTAGAGACTGAAATATGGTTTAGACAATCAATAATCACCTATCATTAGGATTCTTTGGTAATGATGAGAGAATATTACTTTAAAAAAAAAAAGCAAACCCAAAACACAAAGCCTATTGGGATTATTAATCACAGATGTATTTTAAAATGAACTGAAAAATATACAGTTTTAAAGTTTGAGTTTGATCCCTTTTGCACTGCTGAGAAAAAATACTTACTTAATTTTATTTGCAGCAAATTTCTTACATCTAAAAAAGTCATGTTTGATTATGACTTTTGTTGACTTTTTAGTAAGAACCTCAATACAGTTCACAAGAATGATATCCTTAGATGTTCACCGTATTGCAATTCTAAATCACTATTTATATTTTTAAAGATAAGACTAAAGGCAACCTGAGTACTAATTTACTGAAAAAACAGATGCAGAGTCTAGCTAGGATTTGCTACCATTTTTACTTTTTAAACTGAAAAGTATCAGAGACAAAGGCATTTAAGAATAGACACATAATTTCTTTTTGATGTAGTCTGAAGAAAACAGAGGAATTAGGTAAGGGGAAGCATAGAGGCAAGGCAATTAACCGATGTCCTGGGTTGCAGGGCATTCTATCACCACCTTCATGAGCTGTTGAAACCAGGTGGGGCAGTGCTCCCTGCGTCCTCCCTCTGGACTATCTCCTGTTAATGGGCCCGTCAGTGCCTCGCCCCACAATTCACCATCCCATTGTGAGATGCTCTCTCCAGGAGGAGGAGCTGAGCACTCCCATCTGTTTATACTCGAAAGTTTGGAACACAATAGCAGCCTCTCCCCCTGGATTCCCAGAGGTCAAGCGCTGAATAGTCACCACTGGACTTTCTGAGGAAGACCAGACCTTTCTCCAGGATCACTGCTTCAACAGAACCACATCCATCACTTCAGGAGGGTGTCAGGGCATATTCTGACCCTGTCAGTTTTAACCACAGTGTTTTCTGCCTTTATTTTTAATTTTCCTATTAAATTATTGTTCTGACTTGGAGTCTCTCAGTGGTTTGTTTTCAAGCTAGTACAACCTATTAGTCTCCAAAAAACATTTGCTAATACAACGCTAAAGTCAGAAAATGTGCAAAGGCAAATTAGAAAATACTTCTGTTTTTTGAAGAAAAGAGGAAAACATTGACAAGAGGGGCACTGGGAATTTTTTTTAACTTCAACTGAATCATTGCTGCCTTCAATCACTGTGGATGGTCCTTAATTTCCATGCACAAAAATCTTGCACAGAAAAGCAGAAATCTTAACTTTATGCCTTTCAAAATGGACTTCCCCTTATAATTCAACTATTAATTGTTTGCAGTAGTAATCCTGTTCCATGAAATGATGCCTCTGAAGACACTCTATGCAAAGTAGTCAAATATATTTCTTTGTACCTATTGGAAACATCACCAGTGAAATTCTCAATGNACCAGACCTTTCTCCAGGATCACTGCTTCAACAGAACCACATCCATCACTTCAGGAGGGTGTCAGGTCATATTCTGACCCTGTCAGTTTTAACCACAGTGTTTTCTGCCTTTATTTTTAATTTTCCTATTAAATTATTGTTCTGACTTGGAGTCTCTCAGTGGTTTGTTTTCAAGCTAGTACAACCTATTAGTCTCCAAAAAACATTTGCTAATACAACGCTAAAGTCAGAAAATGTGCAAAGGCAAATTAGAAAATACTTCTGTTTTTTGAAGAAAAGAGGAAAACATTGACAAGAGGGGCACTGGGAATTTTTTTTAACTTCAACTGAATCATTGCTGCCTTCAATCACTGTGGATGGTCCTTAATTTCCATGCACAAAAATCTTGCACAGAAAAGCAGAAATCTTAACTTTATGCCTTTCAAAATGGACTTCCCCTTATAATTCAACTATTAATTGTTTGCAGTAGTAATCCTGTTCCATGAAATGATGCCTCTGAAGACACTCTATGCAAAGTAGTCAAATATATTTCTTTGTACCTATTGGAAACATCACCAGTGAAATTCTCAATGCTCCCGGAATAAGTGAGTATTTTCACAGTAAGACTGTGGAGTTCTGTGAGGAGAGATTTTCCTGGGTTCATTTAAGCTTTTCTAGTTTTGTCCAACACACTGGAGCTAGTAAATATCACTGGAAGTTGAACCAAACCCAGCTCTAACTGCAAGTTTTGTACTTTTCTTTGACAGTAAGACGTCTTCTAATTTGTCCTGATTCATTAGAGTGGTCATCCTGCCTCCCCTCTGGTTTGTCTCGTCCTTGGGCTTAATCACTGTAATTTTCTCAATGGCTATATAACTCTCTTTGTCCAAAGCTGGAACAGCATCTGTTGGCAACACCTTGTATTTGTACATCTATAGCACCAGATGGTTAAAAACATTTGAAAGACTGCGGCCAAATCACTGTCACACCCAAACCAGAAAGGGACTAAGGAAAAATACTTGTGAAATCTGGTCTGAAACCTAAACAACCTCTTAGCTTTTGGGAAGACAACACCTCTTCATTTGGAAGAAATCCAGGACCTTCAACTGAAATTTCCTCTGAGGAAGAGAATTTTTGTACACAGATAATTTTACAGAAATATCTTCTTTCAATTAGTGTTGTATGGCTATTTATTATCTCCATTAAAATACACACAGGCATGGCAAGGGAATTTTTCATAGGTGAATGCAGAACTGTTCTTACAAAATTTTTGATTTCCTTCACCTAGAAATTGCTGCCTTAGATCTGATGAAAAGTTTTTCTGTGCTAGAAACTCAAATTAAAATTTTGTTGACAACAGTTATTAAGAAAATTAAAATTTATTTGAAATAAAACTATTCAATACAGCATGGAAATGAAGGTTAAGAAACTAGGAGATTCAAATCTAAACTCAAGTATTTTCTGTGGCTATTTGATAGGCTTCTTCCACTGCATGAGATTTAAAGTGTTGTTGTCCTTTAAAAACATTGATAGAAATATGATAAAAAGCAAAAGGAAAACTTCTGAGAACGATATCTCACTGAAATCTAACTCCACCCTTTTGGTATCATTGCTTAGATACTTCATGATATTCGAAGTAAGTTGGCTACTACAAATGAAATTAATCCCTTTCACTGCCACACAATTCTATTCTCCTGATAAGGAAATTATGTGTGTAGCAGGGGACTTAGCAGACTAGGAGGTTACTCAGGGGCCACGTTCCATCTGTCTAGTCAAATGCACACATACCATCACTCTTTTAAAGCTGGCTTTTTTTTAATGTTTCTGGGGTTTTTTGGGTGGTTTTGGGAGGGTGGTTAGTGGCAAATGCACTTTTATGGACCATTTTGCTTAAGTCTTCATCTTTGCAAAGAGTACCAGGCAGGAAAAAATCCAAATGCCTTTTGATTGGAAAAATAAGAGGTGAAGTAGAAATCTACAAAAAAAAATCTGCAAAAACATATTTCTTTGAATACCAGCTTTTGCAAGAAACTAAGGGGAGTTAATCCTTCCAGTTGCCAAAGTAGTATAAGCTCAAATCTTGTCCAGTCTATTCTCCCGTTANCAATAGCAATAACAAAAAAAAAAGTGCTTTGAAGAAGTTGTAAGATTGCAGAGGCATCCAGGACTTTGTTCCCCTTTGTATTTCAGCCTCCAAAGAAAATTGATTTGGAAAGAAAACCTTATACTGTAACTTCATCCTGAGTGAGAAAGTAAGTGAGAAATAGTGTCAAAGAAACACAGCAATATAGACTTTCAGCAAGAGAAGACTTGGAGAAAATATCATATGGTGAGAACAGATGACATGGCTGGGCACAGGGGAAATTTCACTGGTATGGTCTTAAAAGGTTATCTAATGTGCTTTACAACCAGCGTGTCAAAATTTCTGTCTAAGAAGCAAAACGGAGAGATGTTTCAGCAACACTGGGAAAATGGGCCCAGCTCTGGAATAAGGCTTTTCTCAGCATCAGATTTTTTANCCAAGCAATAACAAACCCCTCTACTCCCTCTAACCCCTCCCCCCACCCAAAATGCACACAAAAAAACCAAGGCAAACCAAAATGAAAAGAAACAAAACAAATAAAACAAATCAGAAGAAACAAAACACAATACACATATGATCCATCCCCCCCCCCACCCCCCCCAAAAAAAAAGGCCAATAGCAATAACAAAAAAAAAAGTGCTTTGAAGAAGTTGTAAGATTGCAGAGGCATCCAGGACTTTGTTCCCCTTTGTATTTCAGCCTCCAAAGAAAATTGATTTGGAAAGAAAACCTTATACTGTAACTTCATCCTGAGTGAGAAAGTAAGTGAGAAATAGTGTCAAAGAAACACAGCAATATAGACTTTCAGCAAGAGAAGACTTGGAGAAAATATCATATGGTGAGAACAGATGACATGGCTGGGCACAGGGGAAATTTCACTGGTATGGTCTTAAAAGGTTATCTAATGTGCTTTACAACCAGCGTGTCAAAATTTCTGTCTAAGAAGCAAAACGGAGAGATGTTTCAGCAACACTGGGAAAATGGGCCCAGCTCTGGAATAAGGCTTTTCTCAGCATCAGATTTTTTAAAAATCTATGCCCTTTTTTCTGGAGTCTGACAGTTCCTACAAGACATAATGAAATAAAAATTAATATATTCTTTTTCTAACTGCAAATTATGCAAATTAAAGTATTGACAGCAGACTCCCCTGACGTACTAAGTACATCAGCAGAGTGTTGGGTATGTGGGGTATGTGGGGTCAAAGGTGTTACTTGGATGTAAAAACAGTAAAACTGAGAGAGTAATCAGGTGAATATGTGAAGCTAGGCGATTTAATATAATTTCTAATTGTAAAAAGAAGAAATTGTTTATGAACTTGTATCTTATGCTTCAAGTTTATGTTTCCCTCTCACATGAATTTAATAAAAACAGCAATGCTACTGCATATTTCCTTTTAGAATGGCAACTACAAAATCTCCATTCTGCCTGGCTGTGTAATTTCATAAAATATGCAGAGATCCCATAAGACTCAGAGAGTCAAACTGTTGGGTCTGTTTGGGTCAAAATAATCTTACCCAAGGAGAGGAAAAGAATTCTGTGCTGTACGACAGCCTAGGCTTTATCTTTCTGTACTTATTTGTGCTTTCCTGGCAATTTTTTTTGCATTTTGCTAGATTTTCACCTTGACTGATCTTACTGTTGTGTTGTAATGCTCCACAGGGGCCAATCTGAAACTCAGCTCAAAACCAAGCCCTGATTCCTCATAAATTTGTGCAATGTAATTGAATAGGAAAGCTTTCAACAGCTTTTAATCATCTCAAATGCTATGCAAAAGGCACTTTTCTTATCACTAGATTCTGCCTCTTACTTCTCTCCAGAGAGCTTTCAAATTGTGATTGAAACACTGATTTATAAAAAGAAAAAATTATTACAAGATAAGCTTCACCTTAGAATGCTTCTATTTAATAGGCTGGTCAGTGCATGTATGACTTAAATGGGACAAAGTGCTTCTGATTATTTTGACCTTTTTGTGCTCACAAAGCTAAAAGAAAGTCTAGTTTTAACTATTCTTAGGTAATGCCTATTTAAGTTCACTGAAGAGACCTGGAGTCTTTGGAGATTTTGGAGTAATCTGTGTTTTTCATTCTGAAGATGCATGATTATTACCCAGGAATATGGGCCTCCGAAATTTGTAGCTGAGGTGCCATGGCAATATGATAAACTACAGCATCCATTGCAATGGGAAAAAAACCACCAATTCATCAGGCGTAGGAAAATGGTACCTTCATCACTTACTGTTGAGTTTCATAACTGAAAATTAAATAACTGAAATATGATAACAGTTTTGGTGTCCAGAAACTCTCAGTGAACTGTAAATAATAATCACTACTTACACACTTGACCTTTGGTCTGAATTCCAATTTGCCATTTGCACTGGGAAATAACTGAAAGAAAAAATACATTTTGTTTAGGTTGCACATGAAGTAGAACTGCTTCAGCCAAAACTATGACGTGGCAATCACTGAGGAGTATCTGTATAAGTTCATGTGTGTGAACAGTTTAAAATGGTCTCTACTTTTCTTTTTCACGTGATTTTAGGTGATATTGAATACACCACATTTCAACTGATTAAGAAAGTCCAAACAGATGTGTTGCTTTCTTTATCACTTGGGTTATTTCTTCCAATGAAAGATGGGTTGAAATTTTCGTGAACCGATCTTCCAGTTGGACTCCTGTCCTGGTTCAAGCAACAAAACAAGTAACAGTTAGACCTCCTCTAAATCTCAAAATGTTTCTAGGCATCTGTTTTAAGTCTCTAATTTATGATTTGCAGATTTGCTACTCTTTAAACAGAAGTTGTGCTTTCAAGATGATGACTTAGGTCAAGAAAATGAAACTGTGACTTAGAACTAGTCTGGAATGTCACTAAGGAATTCATCATCCAATTAAGGAAGATTCAAATTTTTGTTCATGTAATTGAGAGGAAGATGAGAAATATTACTTCATCAAATTCTCATTCTTGATTTTGAAGTGGTTAAATGGCCACAGGGAAAATTGGACATTTATATGGAATTTACGGTGAAGTACAATACAGAAATTGTTTGCACTGCTTCAGAATATAGGATCTCAATAAATGGATTAAAAAGGTGCCTGCAGACTTGTAAGTGAACCACAGTAGTGATAATTACTATGCTGTGATTGTGATGTAGTACTTTTTGCGAGTAACTAATCATTGCAAATATACCTTCTGAAGCAGCAGAAACTTTAAAATTTTAATGGATGAATTCTATCAGTAAAGAAAAATGTCTCTAAATGTTGAAGATTAAAGCATTTTCTAATGAGTGAGAATGCCCAAAATTAAAAGATTCCAAACAAAACCAAATTGTTTACATCCTGTCAAAGAGTTTCAACACTTATCACATGACTCACTCCGCGGATTCAATGGAATCTCTTTTTCCCTTTTTTCTGTTCTGGGGCTCCTCCTTTAAATTTGCCCTGTGTTTATTTACTTGTGACATTCTTAACCTAAGCACATCTGAAACTCTGTGCAAATCAAACACCGTAACCACATCTTTTATGTTATAGCACTATTTATAAAAATAACCTGTTGCTAAAACAATACTAGCACGGGAGGATAAGGACATGTTTTTCAGAAGCAAGTGATATTGCAAAAATCCTGAAAATTATGAATACAGCATTATTTTCTTAACCCCATGCTCTAACCAACTGAAGGTCTGAATACCTAACAAAAATAAACTTTTTTTTTGTTTCAGCAGTATAAAAAAAGTTTCAGGTGCTCTAACTAAAATAGAAGTAGCAGCCTCATTTTTAGACAAAGACTTTTGACTTTTAAAAGTCAAAATTATTGACAAACGAGAAAAACACACCTTTACTTCAGCCAGATCCTGCCCAAGTGACAGGATTTGTCTTGAATAAATATTCACTTGGCTGTGACTCTGATGTTATTCTTCAGCCACAGTTGCACATAAATCAGATTTCCCTGTTTTAAGTTTACACACTCATCACTTAACTGCTGGATGACTCACTATGTGCCTTTGAATGCAAGTACCCAATTTTTTTCCAAAAATAAAGTATCTCCATGAATGAAAGTAGTACACTAAGTACATGAAAGCAAGCATTGCCTTTTGAATGCTTCTCCATGAGCAGATGGCAGTAAATTTAGAAGAACCTGATGTTCTTTCTGCAGATATTCATAACACACCATCTTCTTCTCTGCTAAATAGGCATTTCTCTAAACAGGAGAAGAATTAAGAGCACAAAAGTGTATGCATCCACAAGTGGACAAATAATAACATAAAATCAAGGACATGGAAGCCCCAATTTTCATTTATTTTACTAAAACAAATTTTTGACAGTGCAGAGCTTTACTTGCTCCTACTATTAATGATTTGGCATTCCCAAAATATTTTATATTGACTTTAGGAGGCTAATGAAGGTAATCTTTCCTCAGAAGAAAAGTTCTCCTTAATACATGAAAATAAGTAAGTGGAAAGAATTTTAGTCTTTTTACATGACACTCATGGCAATATATTTATGAAATATACGTTGTCTAAAACAGTTAAAAGTTTTCCTGGTAAAAGTAAACAAACGGTATGGAAATCATTCTGAAAAATTTATTATCATAATCACACTTCAACATATCATCCAAACTGTACAAAGTTACACAAAGGCACACAGCATCACATGAAATCTATTACATTTTGCACATATTCAGCTATTTCAGCAAACAGCTTTAATATAGGATTCAGCCGTATAAACGGAATATAAAATACATTCTAAGAAAATAATGATATAATAGGAAAAAGAGATCTAATGTAACTCTACATCTCTGAAGTCTTCATTTAAAAATGAGGCTGCTACTTCTTTTCAGTCACTTTGACAAAATTAATGATTTTACAAAGTAAATAATTTCAGTAAAATATGTACTTATACCAGTACTGTTGTATTTTGCATCATTTGGACTGGTGAGAACCACAGCAGACAACAAACTTTGCAACAAAGACAAAAATTCCATCTGGATCCCAGAAGGTGCACTCCTTACAAAATTAATTCTAACACCTAACAAAAACAAACTCTGATCTTGATGGGGCAAGGTTGTAGATTCATTGAATCATTAAGATTGGAAAAGACCTCCAAGGTGATAAAATCCAACTTTTTGACCAAAGAAGATAGAAATTATCCATCTCTTCTTTTCTAATTATGTCTATCTGATTTCTTCAGTGTGATGGATTATCAACTATGGGAAGGATATAAAACAAGGCTGCAGCTTTACAGGATCTATTACAGCCCTCCCACCCCCACATCCCGAGGGCAGAGTGAAGGTTTGAGTGGTGAATTGAGGCTGGAGCCCCTTAGCTTCACCCCACAGAGTCCTGCACGACTCCAATCGTGGCTTCTGAACCTTGCTCAGCACAGAACAGAAACGGGAGCAGAGCACACAAGGGGCTTTTCGAGGAGAGGCCTCCAACCTCAACCTCCCCATGGGAATATCTCCACTATACATGCAATGTGGCACACTTGGAGCTTGCTGCTTTCAACCTCCTGATGAGCCATGGGCACTGATAACAGCAAGCTCAGGAGGCTTCTCCTAGAGATAAGCCTTAACAAAGGAAAATAAAGATTTTGTCTTGGTCCCATCGAGACTTTTTTTTAAAAAAGCTTTTTATACCGCTGGACAAATTTTCAAGATTTTTAGTAATATTTCAAGAATTGTAAAATTAGGAAAGAGATTCCTTTAAAATCTACTAACCTTGTGTTAGTGAACTCTTTATTCTTTTGATTTACATCCTGGTTGTGAATAAAGTGGGAATTTATGTTCCCATTTCATTCCATAATGCAGGTAGCTCTTAAATACACAATATATGTTTGCTGACTTCACTTCACAGTTTTGACTTCACCTCACTGAGTAGATTTATTTAATTATATTGTTTTCATTCCAGAATCATGCTGAGAACTGATGAACAAGCAGCCAGTTACCTTGATTTTCATGTCACATTTTACCAGTTTAACTTTATGGTTAGTACCAGCCATAAACTAAGGCGGTTAGGGTCAGATGTAGCTCTGTACACCCCAATCAGGCTACTACAGATTACCATGTCAGAGAGGTAAATACTACTTTTTATGTGATCCATCAAATAGTACAAGTGCAACAACATATACCAAAAAAAACCAGATTTTCCTTACCCAAGTATTTTCCAGGTCACTGAGCTCACTGAAAATGCATGAATGAGAAGCATATAATTTCACAAAGAGTTTAGAGCTTGTTGCTGCCAAGTGAAAGAATTTCTTTGATTTTTAAAGTGAAAATATTTAGTATAAAAATTATTAACCAAGAATAAATTGAAAACATAAATTCATAAAATTAATAGAAAGAGGGGACAAACTTTCCTTACCAAGAGCAAATCTATTTTTAGTGAAAGCTAAAAGTGAAAACTAATCTATTGAGTATAGCTCAAAAGAATTAGTACTCTCATTAAAAGTTTGTTATTCTTTTATCATACTTAATAGTATAGGAAATCAGCCCAGCCAAAAAATGTTGGGTAATGTAATAAGCACTGTTCTGACTGGTCAATGTAATAGGGTTTATGACATTTATCCCTTTTTCTTAATTCAATAAAGATCTATAAGGAAAAGAACCCTAAAAACAACAATCCTCCAGGCTTAATCTTTATTGTAAAATAAAATTATATAACAAATCTTTACAATAATCCCCAAATCTGTAAAATAAAAATCTGTCCCCATTTAGATTTAACAACACTGCCAAAATAGGTAAAAAGTTTAGGAACAGCCGAAACCTACATATGCAGTAGTCAAAAGCCACAGCATTAATAAAGTTCAAGAGAAAAGGCAGCTTTCTTTGTCAAACTGCACAATATTCCTCAGATCACCTAAGTTCAGAGGAGCAATTTGTCGTTTACTAACTCAGCAGCTGGAGAGCACCAAGGAGCTCACAGCTTGAGCAGGACACCAACTGGACCCAAGTTCAGTGCTGGGAAAATCCCAGTATCATGGCACATCAGCACATGTTTTCAGTGGCATTAAAGGTAACTACTACAGAATACAGCTTTTTATTTTCCAGTTAGTTTTTCTTAATTCCTGTAAACACTGAGCACCAGGGCTTTGGTAAAATGTCAAAAGCTCTCTCCCTCCTTCGGGACCAATTAGCTGACCTTTGCCAAGAAGGCACTACTGAGTCAAAAATTGTGCAAAAGTTGAAGAAATGCTGATTAATAAGCAACCAAAGGCTGGAAATGACAGTGAAGTTCATCATGTGATATTTTCCTTAAAAATCAGATGCATTTAATAGATGATAGTTATTTCACACCCTTCACTGCACCAAACAGCCTTCCTTAAAGACCCTCTACTCTCTGCACTGGCATCTTCCTTCAGTATCCATTTTTAATCCTTTCTGTACAGATACTGTACAGAAAGAGAGATATCACAAACTGATAACTCTTTCACAAGTTGCTTCATAATCTACAGCAGACAATGTGGTGGTATTAGGGGCATTTTCTTTATTTAATACTAATCTTCCAAAGATTTACACATGTGAATTTGCTTTAGTATATGTGGGTCGATCCCATTCCTCAGCTGCATTGCAGAGTGTTGTTGCTGGTGCAGCTCTAAGGGATAAGAAGGGGATGGTAACAGGAACTAATGAGAAACTGCTTGTTCCACCATTACTAGGAAGAGGAATGCCCATTAAATGATTGTATAGCAAAACCTGGGCTTTTAAAAAAGTATCTGAAAACAACTGATAATGGAATCACATAAAAACTCGAACATTGGCAGTGAATAACAGAAGAGTCAGTGGCTGGCAATGACCTGAGCTGTTTATAAAAAGTACAGCTACACACAGAACGCCATGCAAAAATTTACCCTTGTGGACAGATGGAGGAATTTTGTGAGTCTCAGTAAACAAATAAACTATTCTTTTTTTACCAAAGAAATTATTCCAATACAAACCAGAAAACAAATCAGAAAACAAAAATATAAAAGCTCATAGAACAGCTGCAGTGGGGAAAATATTCTCCTGCTGCAAAGAACAGAAATCCTGATGAATTTTCATTTACTTAGGCATGGAGACACTGAGGTGGAGTTATGGAGGACACGCAGATGTGCCAAGTGGTAACATACTGATTTCCCATTAAAATAAAATTATTATGCAGCCTTTTTTAAAATATCACTTGTAGTTGTTATCTGCACCTAGAAGATTAAGAGGATGACCATGAAATCAGAGAGAAAGAGGATCATCCCTTATGATTATATAAAATAAAAATCTACCTTTTAGAAACAAGTTATAAGAAGCTGTTTTGTTACAAGTATAGACTCCATCAATAGTGGAAAACACAACACCATCATGACTACAGCACCACACAATAAACAGGATGCTGACCAGACCATATGAAGAGTCTCAGGAAACTGACCAATTTTGTCTTTTTCTTGAACTTTTCAGTTCAGTGTTAGGTTTGATGCACTTGCCCAGTTCGGAAGTGTTCTTGAGAAGAAGGTAACCAATCGGAAATGCATCAATATCCTCTGCCATGAGATTCATCCATTATTTTCCTAAAAGATCTGATATCAGATATGAATCATATGTGAAATCTGATATGATTCGTATCTGATTTACAGCCTCCTGTTTATAATAGCAGAGCTACTCATACAAAAGTCATAGACAGTCTTTGGCTCTTGGGTAACTGTATGAAATCAAGACTGTGCCTTCCACACAGTATTTTAAAACCAGAGCCAACTCAGAATGCAAATGGGGTTACATGGATAACTATGTTAGACACAATCAGGTGTAACCAGTTAGTAAAACTAACCTTCAGATGAACAGGATACATGCCCGGCAGATGCTCTCTTGCAAGGATTTCAATAGTCCTGACTTCCTGAGGGATCCTGATACATTCAAATACTGGATGTATATGTTTGAATAAACAGTTCTATATTGATTAATAGCAGCCAGAGGGAAAGATAATGGATTTTTTCAAATACCGTGAAGCTCTGGATAGCAAGATTATTGAAGCACAAGCCAAAGTAATATAAAATCAAACCAGGCCTAATGAAGTGAGGCTTATCTCCAAATGTTAATAAAGCAAAAATCTTCCTCTTTAGAAATAAAAGTGATGTAGGAAGTGCATAATTTTTTTAAAATTGTAAGGTAAATTAACAGCCAAAATCTAAGAGTAAGAAAATGTCCACTTGTCATACATACTGGGACATTAGAGTGTCCCTTAGGGTTTAAGGAAAAAACCTGGGCACAGATTCTGCTTTGTCCCTGATGTTCCTGGTAGTAGCCTGAGTCAAAATTTCAAGTTCAATATCCACACTGAGTACAAGATGGCGCATCCACTTTGTGAGCCATTAGAAGATTTTGCCTCCTTTTGAGTTGAGGATTGGATTGATCATGTATGTGTGTGCTCCATAACACGAACGTTAATCTTGCACGTGTCAGTCTGTACATGATAGCACAGGCAATACGTTCTGACAAAAAAGCCAGTATTGAATGCAAATTTTGCTCTGTTTCATTAACCGTTGTGGTTTGGATTTTTGCATTGGTTTCATCCTACTGTGTTATGTGAGTGTAAAGAATGGCTTTGTGAAGTTCTGTTTGTTGTTGCAAATCACCCTTTGGTACCACCACTCTAAAAATTTATCACACAATGCTGTTTAATACTACATACAATTTCTCCCACTTTCTTGAAGTGATAAAAACACTATACCACACCATACTTAGAACCAGTATTAGCCCTTTTTGCAATTGAGAATTTTTGGGAAATATTTATACATAAGGAAGACATAATTGGGATTAGCAGTACTTGAAAAAAATTGAACTTTGGTGCCATAATCATCAGTATCTTTTATGACAGATTAATTTACAATAATTAAAACAACACACTGATTTTTCAGTTGCTTCGACAAAAGACCAAATCTGCTTCACTGGTTCTGCTAGTACTTTGCCCCATTCTTTATTAAAAGAAAGAACAAAAAGAAAGAAAAGAAAAAAAATTGTGTTGGTTTAGATGTTTTTTGGGGTTTTTTTCTAACTGAATATTCACTGACTATCTCCATCAGGTATGAGTTCCAAGTCCAGGATCCTGACTGCAATAAATTAGCTGCAATGCTTGCCAGTCACAAGGCCATTGATGATCAGCTCCTTCCAAACTCAAGTGGCACAATTAATCCATGTTGATTTCTAAACATCTGCTCCTTGGTTACTGGATTCTGATGAAAATTTATTCTGAGTTTCTTAACTCTTCATCTTTGTATGAAATATTTTCCTGCCCAACCCCCCACAAACTATTTGAATTTCGCAGATTTCATGCAGCGCAGGTTGTCACTCACCCATTACAACTTCAATTTGCAATGAAGAGACAATTTTGCATCAAGGAGGAATAAAGAAACCATAGTGAAGAACAGCAAGTTTTGGGGGGCTTTTTTATGGAGGATCCTTTACTGAAGTATTTCCAATTTAATTTTTCTCTCTACATATAAAGCAATATTTGGAAGATTACTCAGGGTAGTAACTGGATGTATTTTTCCTTTCCAAGTGCTTAAATTCAACATGGTTTTCTCTGTCTTTAACGTAGAAAATTGTGGAGTATGTGTTTCCTGACAAAATCTTGCGCATGGATCCAGGTTGGATTGGCCTTTGAGCAACCTACCTAACACACAGGGTTCCTGCCCAAAGCAGGATGTTGAAACCTGACCGTCTTTTAACCCTAATGATTCAATGGTTCTGTAAACATGTGTTTTGCATTGGATGACTTCATTTAGCATCTGAGTAGAATTTCAAATGTGTGAAATATTTACCTTTCTTTTGTGAACATTTTTTTTCCTTTGTTTTAACCAGGTTGTTGTTTTCATCTCTCAATAATTCAGCAGAATGATTGTCTGAATACAGGCTTCCACTATTAAGATTTCATGGAGAAAAAACATCTAATGTTAAGCCTATTAAACAACGTCCAGGGGAAATTCCAAGTACTGGATTGTGATTTTCTTTACCAGTGTTTGAGCAATCCCTGGTATAACTTTTGTTGTGACAATTACAAAATCACTAAATATTTTCTCATGTTCTGTACAAGACTTCAGATGATAGAGTAGGATGGTCATGTTTATAATCAAAAAAGTTTAATTTTCTCTTATCTTAACAAGCAGCAGATGAACTAGATAAATAATACTTATTTCAAAGTAGGAAAGTCATTTCCCTATCTGAAACTTAACCTGTTCCATTCCTTCCACATGGAAGGAAAGTTTCCTTTCTTCCATTCTAAGTTTTCTGAAAAAGCCTTTTTGAGCTTTGTAAGTGAACATGACCAGCAATAAAATTGCTACAGTTCTTTTGAATAGAACATATCCTCTTCAGCTGTATTTTGTACATATGTGATTTCACAGGGAGTGTAAGTTACCTGGCATTCATTGGTCCTTGAGGGATATCATATAGTTTAGAAACTAGTTAAAACTGAGTTGTGCTAGGAGAAAGACAACACACTGGGAGAAGTGACTGAAATTTTTATTATCATTTTATTTATCAATTATTGTTTATCAGTAATTACAATTCTATTAGTAAGATTTTTTTTTAACAGTCAAAGCAGTTCCTTTTTCCCCCTTTTTTAACATGATAATATAAAGTACAGTTTGTGGGCTTCTTTTCTTCACATTAAAATATTAAACACACATATAAACAAAATTTATATGGGAATTGCCTATATAAACTATAGGCTTTTGTGAATAAATAAGGTTTCCCTGCCTTCATGAGCTTTCACGAATGCTCCTACTAATTATTTTTTAATAGTCAATTAAGTTTCTGACAGCTATAAGAGGCAGCTGGGCAGACTGGTAACAAGACAAAATTCCATCCATTTTGGGATATGAAAACTTCTTGGTTTTTTCAGCTTATTTTTTTTTGAAAATTGTAAGCATTGAGAGAATGGATTGAGACTGTCAAAACAGCCTTTGAATATTTAGATGGAGTTACATCCCATGGTCCACATGTAACATCATCCAGCAGAAACTGCAAAATTCTTTGTACCTTCACTATGTTTCCGCTGTAGAAAGATAGGTTGATACCTTGTGACAAAAGGTAAAATCTTTTCAAGATGTAAAATCTTAATGCATTGTATAGACCATGCACCATAAGGAACAGGTTTAGCTGGCTTTCTAGCGTTAATATTATTTTATATTTATTAATACTATTACATGTAATTTGGCTGAAAGAAATTTTTACTGATTCCTGCATAATGAAAATACCAGATAGGGTAAAAATGAACACTACTGCATCTGCAAGCAAGATTTAATATTGTTCTTGAGAGGTGCAGGGATGCTTCCTACAGCAGGTAAAGAGGAATGTTCTTGTAAAAATAAATCAGATAGACTGTCCTTTTCTTATTGTAAAGTTTAATTTTGTTCATGTCTTGCCAAAAAATCAAATCCAGAAAACAAACAGAGAGAGAAGAAAAAATACAGGGTCTTAGTGATAATTGTTTTATTATAGAATTAAAATTTAATAGCAGGCTAGAGAAGAAATAAAATTTTCATCAGGATAGATGAAAGGGATAGATGTAAGGGTGAAATACTCATGTCTTTTGCTGATTTGTGTGTCTGTATGATAAATAAATAAATATTTTATTAAGATTACAGCTTGTCTCTGTCAACTGACTCCAAAATCCCTGTTCCCAAAATAGCTTCGTGTACAACTCAAAAATTATTCACTTTATTCCAAAGACAAAAACATTTAAAATGAACTTATAAAAAAGATACAGGAAAATATATAAAAGCCTGAGATATCTCATCAAATAGTTTTACAAACAGAATCTCGTCTTCACTTACAGTGTGTAGATGTTTTTCCATAGATTAAATATCCATAGATTTTCACTACACATGCAAGCATAAATATTTACCTTTCTTTGTTCCTTTCATTTTTTTCCTTTTATTTTTCTCCTCTGAAACCTGTTTCAGAAAGACAAAAATCAATGCTTTAATTAAAATAAGCATGAAAGATTTTGTGTCATGCAGCTCATACACATCAAATCAGAAAAACTCCTCTTTGCCCAAATGCTAGAGGCAACCTCCAGGATAAAAGACACTCTAAAGACAACTTTTTATCCTTTAAAATCTCTAAGGATAATTTTAATTCTTTTTCATTAAATGCATGTATTGTGTGAGAGAGAAATACTTTGAATCAGAGCAGATTTCAGTTGCACAGAACCAAACCCAGAGCTAAAGACAGTTTTGGAAATATCAACCTTTCAACAAGCAGGCTGATAAAAGCAAATATCTGTTAGGATTTAAAATTTAAAAAATATCAATCATTAATTAGGTGAGGAAGAGAGAGAATTATTCCAAAGCACGATGGTTACAGTATTGTCTGGGAGTCCCAGAAGCAGTCCCAGCTCCAAAAAATAGTCAGGATTTCAGAGCAGGTAGGACCAAGAAAAGAAAGTGACAGAACACAATGCAATTCCTTATGTACAAATTTCCTTAGGTGGTAGGTGGCTTTTCCTTACAGCCTGAGAGAAGGCAGCTGCATTCAGGATACCAGCACACCAATGGATGTAACAATAACACAGTACACACAGCAAAAGCCATATCATGGCTTTGTCACTTGGGGAAATCTATTCCCTTTGATACAAAACGCCTCAATAGTCTGGGGGAACATTACTCAATTAAACAATCAAATATCACCAAAAAAAAAAAGGGAAACCTTATTTATTCACAAAAGCCTATAGTTTATATAGGCAATTCCCATATAAATTTTGTTTATATGTGTGTTTATATTTTGCATTTATATCTAAATAATACAGTGAAATATAAGAAAAAAGAAAAAGTGTCCCATGATGAGCAAACAAACAATGAGCAGTGAAAACAAAGGATGAAAATAAAACAGTTCTGGGCAAAAAAG
>VZRF01006629.1:80677-140354 GCA_013396875.1 Vireo altiloquus
ATTTTTAATTTGAAAAAAATTAATTTAATAACTTTTTGGCTAAAAGAAAAGGGAAGTGGTCTGCAATATGTTCACCAGTATTTGACAAAATCAATTTAATTACTGCAATACGATATATAAATTTGTAATAGCTACTAGAAAGAGAAAGTCTAGTCTACAGATACTAGAGCAGACCACTTAGCCACAATGCTTTCTGAATTGCTTAAAATTAATGTTTTTTAAATTGCCACATGCAGAAGAGACTTATCATCACCCACAGCATGACTACTTAAGATGCCATTTCCTTCCCTGACTTCTTTTACTTTTTATTTTTTGTGTAATATTTTGCCAAACTTTGCAACTTACTATTGCAGGTGTACATTTAACGTACCTTGCACAGAGCTTAATAAACACAGAATCTGCCAGATGAACGCAGGAATTTTTCTTCAAACACTGAATAGTCATGCTGTTCTAATTCAAACGTGATGACTGTCATGTCTTGGCACCTTTTCCTCTGTTCTCTGGGCTGGTACAGANAATAAAACAGTTCTGGGCAAAAAAGATTGTTTGGAATAGAGAACATAGCTCTTTTTAGCATATTCGGCACTGGCTTCAATATCCTGTACAACATTTAGCTCCACAGAGTTGTATACAGCCCTAAACAGAAACATACCGAAAAAAGCAGTATTTCTCTTCTTGGAACAAAGTGCTCTAAAAGGCAAGTCAGAATCCCATCAAGGGCTGAGAAACTAATGCCTGCAGGGAAAATACAGCTTGGCCAAAAATGTACAGAAAGAATAAAATACCTGTTTATGTTNACTTATCATCACCCACAGCATGACTACTTAAGATGCCATTTCCTTCCCTGACTTCTTTTACTTTTTATTTTTTGTGTAATATTTTGCCAAACTTTGCAACTTACTATTGCAGGTGTACATTTAACGTACCTTGCACAGAGCTTAATAAACACAGAATCTGCCAGATGAACGCAGGAATTTTTCTTCAAACACTGAATAGTCATGCTGTTCTAATTCAAACGTGATGACTGTCATGTCTTGGCACCTTTTCCTCTGTTCTCTGGGCTGGTACAGAGAGGTTACAGAGGCATGGTAAGCTGTGGAAACAGTGCTGGTAACAGAAACTGGCTTCAAGAGCTGCTGACAGAGGGACACACTCATCAGCACAGTCTGGACCTCACTGCTTTGAATTGATGGTCATAGGCTGTGGGAGACGAGGCCAAGAGAAGGAAATTATGGTAATCTTTTATAGCAAACCTTGTACAGGAAGCAGAACAGCTAGGTTTAGCCCTTTCCTAAGCCTAATACCTAATATTTGGACTCTTGATTGGGAGTATGCTCTGCCTCTTCTCTGGCAGGTGTTCTCATTTGCTTTAGCAAATCTCACACTGAGAGGCTTGACAAGGCTGCAGATATCTTGCTATTCATTTCAAGCAGGTAATATCCTGATACCTTAGGTGTGGCCTGTCAGCTACTGTTCTTTAGTGCTGGTTAGACATAACAAGCCTCTCTAGGTTTGCTCTCCAAGGACACCTAGATAGTCCCAAGCTCCAATATATGTAAACTAAGGCCTCTGAACATGGGGGCACACTTGGGGTAGTTGCATCATTAACTGGGGTTATAATTGGAGAATTAACCCTGATATGCAAATAGACCAAACTTATAAAAGTGTGAAGAACCTTTGACCCAGTATCTATCTTGGATGTAACCTTTTGACTGCCCAGGGTGTGCCTTTGAGGGCCCTTCAAATAAATACCTACTTTTATTCTCTTATTTTTGCCTAGTCTCTGTTTTTTGTGGTCACCTCAGGCATCAATCCTCCTAATTGTTTCTCACCAGTAGCTTTACCTACGTAAATATAAACTGTTTGTAGACTACCTGCTGTAAATAGAAGGGTTTTTTTCTATCTTGTGATCAGCAATAAAAATAAAAATAATCTGTATCTCTGCCTAAAAGCTCTTCACGTTTGTCTAGTCTGTGACAGTTGCTGGCAAAAGGGAGTGTTTAGGATATACTCCTGGTACCATGGTGTTGGGTGTATAACAAGCAGTCACAGAAAAACAGACAGGCAGTCATCTAGACAGTCAAAAAAGAGGAAGCTGTCAGAACCACAACAAAACTCCAGCAAAAATGAACTTAAGTGGATGAAAGAAGGATTACATAAAAATGCATTGCTGCATCAAGATCATACAAACTCACAAGCCATCTTCATACAAAACATTTTTTTCTGAGGTAGTAAAGCTAAAACTCCAATCCCAGTTAGAGTGGTAAAATAGAATGCAAATTTTTCACCTAAAGATGATGGAAAGTTTTTCCACGTCATTAACTGTTTCAGTTCTCTGTGAATCAAGTCCAAATGAAGAAGAAAAGACCAAAAAGCAAGACATGTTTTAGCAATAGGTTTCTTTGCACAATTTCAGATTTTTTTTCTCTTGACTAGAATGGAAGAAAAAATTTTTTAAAAATTCTAAAATCCCAACTGTCAGAAAAAAAATCAGGGCAAAAAGTGAAGAGATTTCTTTTTATTGCTCAGTGAGAGTACTTTCCTGTCCAATGCCGTATTAATTTAATACATTACAGAGAGGATAAAGATTTAAAAATTTATTTATATTACAATGAACCAATATATTTATAATACAGTGCATCAAAGACAGGAAAAATTTGTTGGGTTGAAGGCTGTTTCAAATTTGAAAAAAGTTGGTCAATAAATTAAAAAATAGTGTCTTCACTTTGTCCTTTGTATGTCTTCTCATGCTTATTTGAATAAAACTAAAGTTATTTACATGCATTCATCTTTTGTTAATTTCTTTTGGATTTTTGTTTGCTTGTTTGTTTAGTGGGTTTTGTTTTTTTCTTTCCAAGAACATGCATATGAAAATTAGGAAGATGTTTTAGAAAAATTATTGGAGGTTCTTACCAATATCCAAATTAGAATTCAAAGAGCATGCAGTCCTTAGGTTCAATAACCAGACAAAATTGTTGATAGATCAAATGAACACCTGTCCAGAAGAGACCAACTTTTGTCATGTATGTGGTTTAACTCACAAAAGTGTCAAACTACATTTCCAAGACGAGCTCTCTTTAAGCAAGCCAAGAACAAAAAACAGACTGTTCTTTCTAACAGCACTTTCATACTGGCTACAATTCAGAGCAGTACCAAAACACACACAAGAAAAACATTTAAACAACAGTGGAGAACTCCATAAGAAAACTCAAGTTTAATTTCTCAGGAAAATTCAAACTGCCTAATATATTACCAGAATACATTAGCTTGGACTCAGATTCTTTCCAGATGACAGCCCACACTGGATGCCTCTCTCCTGACAACATTTTGTGTAAAGACCTAAGCGATAATTCTTTTCCAAAAGAAAACTGCTGCTCAAAAATCATGTGTAGGTTGTGCCAATGGAGTGAGAGGATTCCACACAGGTCAATTCCAAACAGGAGCTATGGATAGTGTTTGACCAGAACTCCTGATATTCTGGGTCATACATTATGGTGGGAGGCCAGCCCAATACCTTACACAGTAGGGAACAGGATCAGATGGTATGATTAAAGGCAATTGAGAAAAATGAGGACACATCTGTTTCTGCAGGCAGTGTTTAGATATGCAGACACCCAAAGTGCACCTGCAGCCTTTGGCCGTTTTGTTCCACAAAAATTTGGAGATTCACATTGTGGAGCCAACCTAAAGTCTCACTGAAAATGCAATTCATAAAGAAGTGTTCTAAAACTCTATGATCAAACACTTTCTATTAAAAGGTTCTATGTCATAACCCCTCCTCAAAAAAATTTTAAATGTTAAGTATCAACACACTTATATAAATATGCATGGGCACATATGCATTCCATATATACATCAAAAATTTGAGCCTTAAAATTGGCTTTGAGTTCCACTGCCTAGGTTATCTTCTTTCCTCCTTCTTTTTTCCAGATTCTCTAAGATAAAAAGTAATGAAAAAATATCTGTAAGGCTACTGTGTGTTAAACAATCACCTCAGCCTTAGCTTAAGAAAGAATTTTGAACACATTTCTTTTGCCAAGTTTCCAGCTGAGGCTCACATTTTTGCTAAAGTTTTGGGCTGCCTCAATTAAAGTTGAATTAGGTGCCACATCCAGAGGCAGCCAGAGGCTGCTGGAGAACAACCACATCACGCAAGAACTTGAGAATGGCCTGTCATGAATTTGCCAGCCCAGCACCAAAATTAAACAGCTAACCAGAACTGAACTTAGAGAAGGTATCAGTGTTAACCTGGGAATCAAACAACAGCTTGTATTTATATTCCTTCCCCCATCCCTGTTCCCAACACATGCATGTATCGAAGCAAGGGGCTCACTGTCCTGGAGCCAGATACCAATTTCTGGTGTGCAAGATGCTGTTCCCCCACCAGTTGCTAGCAGAAGACATGGGGAAGGTAGGCCTTAGAGAAACAGGGTAACAGCAGTGCAGATATTGAGATTTAATGCCTTTCCTCCTTCAGTGGTAATGTGATGCCCAACACACAGCTGCCACCGCTTGAGGGAAGCCTGTAATGAACCAGGAATATTTACTAGTAGTCCTCAGATTTCTTAAATTAATGAACTTCAGTTGGGTTAAAATATGCCAAATGCCTTCCCTGCTTTCACACATAAGAAAAGAAGGAAAAGGTGCAGAGAATTTCAGGATTACTGTAAGCTACACAAGAGTCTTTGTAAATACGTGGAAAATGCCACCCAAACACCATTTTTTTCCATGTTGTTTGCCCAGCTGTGTAAGAAATTTCTTTCTACTTTGAGTGTTATGACATAACATACAGGAAAACAGATCTCAGAAAGCAGAACAGATGGTTACGTAAAGACCATGAACTATGGAAGAAAAATACGTGTTTAGGGATGTAAAGGGCAACAGGTCTTCAGGGAGAAACAGCAAAAAAGAACCAAAATTGTACAATTTTGTTTTCTTTGAGTAGTATGAAGGAACTTTAAAAAGCAAAATCTACTAAGAGACTCTACTTAAGAACTGCTACCTTTCTGCCTTTTGATGGCATTATTTGAGACAATTCTTTGAATACAGAGAACCACATTTCATTAGCATACATAACAACTAGGGAATATAGAATTCTTAATGTCTGAACTACAAGGCAGATATTGTGCAGTCTATCTCTCAAATTCTCTGCTAAAGATACATGAGAATTTCACCAGCATAGACTGTTCATTACTCGGTGTTGACCTTTTCACGCAAGAGACCAGTAAAAATCATTAAAAATAATAGCAGAACTTTAGAATTCTAATAAAGTGCATCCCCAGGCCCACATTCATGAAAATTGTATGGTTTATCATGCTATTTATTTGATCATACAAGTGCAATAGTTAAAAAACTCACTAAATAAAAATCTCAGACATCTTAAGAAAAAGCTATGGTTAAATTTTTGGTGATGTTATGTAGAAACAAGAACAGTGTTTGAGCCCTTTTTCCATAACTTTTGTGTCATTTATTTCCATTTCTGTTCAGCAGAGTTCACACAGAGAAGTACTAACCCAAACATTGTAAAAACCTCTGGCAGTTTTTTAATACTATGAATCAATGGAAAAATACAGCCAACTATTCCCAAGTAAACATCTTATTTACCAAATAACACAATTTGGTTATTCCTAATAGTTTCCTCCAGAAAACTTAAGTTAAATTTGCTAAACGGGGATAGCAGGTTGCTCTTGAATGCTTCCAACTCACCATTCAGCATAAACTGGTGAAAGGAAAGCTAAATCCCCATCTGCCTTGCCAGACTTAACAGCCAAAATCTACTGGCAGTGCTGTGGGAAGGCCACAAACGTGGCTTCCTTGCCCCAGTGTTCCTGTGCTTAAGACTGGACTGTAATCAGAGCAGGAGCTGAAGGGGAGAGCAAAGGGAGGGCTGAATGAGAGCAGAGGAACCTCTGCACTGCTGTTACCCTGTTTCTCTAAGGCCTACCTTCCCCATGTCTTCTGCTAGCAACTGGTGGGGGAACAGCATCTTGCACACCAGAAATTGGTATCTGGCTCCAGGACAGTGAGCCCCTTGCTTCGATACATGCATGTGTTGGGAACAGGGATGGGGGGAAGTGTTGCGGCCCTTACAGAATCCCTGACTTTACAACCATATTATAAAGGACGCCCTAAGGAGAGAGCTCAAGGGCAAGTTGTCCTTGTGCGTGCTAATTAAGAAAAACAGCGTAGAGAAGCTGCATGTTATGCCTAAGAAACCAAAACTACAAGCATTGAGGCGCCAAGCTGCTTCGATAACGAAATGTTATGGAATTCCATTCCTACTCCCCGCGCTAGAAATAACCTACCAATTATTAATCGTGTACTAATTGATTCTCATGTGCTAGCCAATCTCTGTCCTTGTTACAAACTCCTATGCTTCGCAGAAAATGTATAAGAACTAGGCTTGAACACATTAAAGATGGTCTTCACATTCCTTTCTGAAAACCTTGTGTGTGTGTGTGTGTGTCCTTTCGACAAGAAGACCCGACAGGGAAGGAATATAAATACAGTTGGATTCCTAGGTTAACACTAATATCTTCTCTAAGTTCAGTTCTGGTTAGCTGTTGATTAATTTTGGTGCTGGGCTGACAAATTCATGAGGCTTGCAGCATTCCCTGAATGCAGCAGGTTTTGTTTACTGTGGATCTGGGAATCGTAGAAACATCCCAAAGCAAATAACTTCTCAAAGAGAGTACTGGGTTAGGGGAAAGGGATAAGAAAACTCATCTGAGTCGCACTGCAGATCTTAGCTACATCAATGTGCCATGGTAAGAGGCTTTTAGGTAAGATGGTCTTATCCCATTAAATATTTCAAAAGTCAAGACTACTTCTCCATACAGATGTTCTAATTTTTAGTACTGATCTGCAATGAACTGTTAAGCTAAATGACACAGCCATTGAATTAATTGCAAATTTTGATGTATTTAATGTCATCAAAAGCAGAATAAACACGCAATCTGGCTTTAAGAAGCTGAATTGAGTACAATGCAAAGCCTGTAGTCTCTAAGCAACCAGAAGAAACAAAACAGATCTTAAAAATACGAGCTTTTGAAAATACTGCTACACCTCAGAATACCTTGGAGTGGTGAAGGGTGTTGCATCCTGGGACATGTATCAACAGAAATTATAAAGTTCTTGCTGTTTCTTCAAAAAATATTTATTTGTTTAGCAATAAGCAATGTCTTCAACTGCCAGACAAAATAAAGAATGGAATTAAAATATGAAATTCACCTGACTGCAATAAGGTATAAGTACATTCTGAAAAGCAGAAAACCAATTCTGTTGTGACCAAAAAAAAAAAAACAAATCCACAACATGAAAGACCGTAGGAACAGAAACATTTCTAGCATCTGGTTAAAAATGTCTTCAATAATTTTGCAGTACTCGCAAATTTAGGTTAGTATTTTTTAATTCGGGCTGGAAGCCAGGAACACTTGTATTTAGGGTTTAAAAAATTCATAACATATTCTAATGTGGCAGATCTACAAGACTTGTAAACTGCCATCCTCCTCTGGGATCTGCTCCTATATGTAGAACTAAGCTTCTTGCAGTGATTCCATCTATGCATATATTTTTAATTCCATTAGTAACTTTTTATATCTGGTAAATGATAATTTATTAGTAATATCATTTTTTAAATGTAAAATTCACCATATTTTGTTCATTAAATTTCTCTTTTTAGTCATGTTTTATATTCTAGATGATTTATCACCTGAGATATACTCCTTTCCTTGAAGAGTTTTGTAAATTTATACCACATCTTAGTGTTTTTTATAATATACTGGCTTCATAACAACATATTTCTGCTCCTTAATACACAAATTTTATTGAAGCAATGACTAAAACTGAGATCTTTTATATTTCTTGAAGATTAGTAACTAGACAAGGCAATGTATTTCCTTGGAAGTATAAGCTTGTTAGCTGTTATTGGCTGTTAAACACATTCACATGTCCACCATACACTTCTAATCATTATTAAAGTTTTATTAAAAATCTCCTTGACTCTGTTGGGTTTTGGGAAGTTCTCATCTGTGCAAATGTTAATTTTCTTAGAGAATCTTCTTAGAACAGGTATTCCAGGAAAATAATTTGAATCACAGCAGGCAGTTTAAAAATTGCATTATCCCTGAGAGCTAGATAATAACCCATACTCAGAACCTTAGGTTTCTCCCTCCCTGTGTTTTATTATAGAGTCTGATTGAACAAATTTTTGATATACACCATCTGAAATAAAATGTCTTGGAGGGGTTAACTGAATTAATTTCCCATTATTCTAAGAGGGAAGATTACCCATATGGAATGTCTCCTTCGGACATCTGCCATGTCACGGCTCTTTCAGAGCTCTTCTCTGCAGCAACAGTGGTACAAAACATCCCCTGCAATTTCAGCAGAATACAAAATGACAATAGCAAGCCTGGGGACAGAATAAGAGCTAATTAGTCAAAGGAACACCTCAAGAGTTTTGTAGTTCAAAAGGTAGCCAAAAGCAGGTTCACTTGATTTGCAATTCTCTCTATTTTTAACCACAATATAGCTCATATAGAAAGATTTCTTAGAAATTACAGCCAAAACCTTATACATAGATTCTTTGCAATTCGATCTACACCAATCTACTAAATTTTATAGGTTTTCAAATCAGGAATTTCTAATGTTTGTACCATTTTAAGATAAGATAGCCTAAGACTTTTAATAATATTAGTATGTTTATAAAACATTGGCATGGGAAATGCATTTTCAAATGTATTAGCTATAGACAAATAGACTTATATTATTTTGTAAACTTCAAAGGAGTAGAAAATTTGCTAACTTTTCTGTCATGATGTAATTTAGATCTTCTGCATGCTTATTCTCTGATTTTTAGCTCTTCTTAAAAGTTAAGCAATGACATATGTTTGCCCAAGAAATACATAGTATGGTATTCTGCTGGGATTTTATAACCAGATGGATTATGTTTTCTGGTTAAGCAGACATAGGACAACAAATCTTGTTCCTTGGGGCATCTGTTATATACACAAAGCAGATGTGGGTTGATACAGGTTTGATTAATAGTCATGATATATCATTGTTTCAAGAGAAGTCCATATACTTCAAGATGGAACAAGACCCTAGTGTGAATTGAATATGCTCTGTCAGAATTCAAGATGAAAGTGTGTGTGTTTACACATCTATTCATTTTGTCTTCATGAAAAGCATAAATTAGAAGACCATTATTATATGGATGGAAGAATAAGGAATGCCATTTAATTTAAAGTTAGTTTCAAGTCAAAGAAGCTTAGTGGTAAAGAAATTAGATTTAATTTAAATAAGTTTGTTTGTAAGCCTGAAGAGATTTATGTGTGTAAACAGCAGCCATCAACACTGTAAAAAAAAGCTTTCAAAAGTTTTAGCCCTTGAAAAACTTCTATTGTGTTCAGTAGCATTCATATATGCTGTGAAGACACCTATACATCATGGAAATAAGGCAAGTGGTGTTTATAGCCAGTGTAAACACATGGTGAGCTACAGTGCTGCACTATGAAGCATCACCCCAGCAAGTACCTCTGCAGCCATGGGGTCGGGGCTGTGTCTGATCCTGCCCCACATCTTCATTAACGAGTGGGCTGAAGGGACAGTGTGCATCCTCAGCAAGTTTGCAAAAGGTGCAGGTCTGGCAGGAATGACTGATAGACCACAGGGTTGACACAGCCAGAGTGATCTGGAGAGGAAGAGGAAATGGGTTCACAGGAGTTTCATGAAGTTCAACAAGTGGAAGTGCAAAGTCCTTCCAGTGGGGAGGAATAATCCCTGGCAGCAGCAGATACTGGGACCATCCATCTGGAAAGCAGCTTTGCAGGAAGGGACCTGGGGACAGAAGGTTGAACATGAGCCATCAATGTACTGTTTCAGTAAATATTTACATCTATGTTATCAGCAGGATGGGAGGAGTGATCCTTCTTCTGTATTCAGAACTGTTGCAAGCAAACTTGGACTACTCTGTCCAGATCTGGGCTTTTTGGTATGAGAGAGACATGGACATTCTGCACACAGTCCAGGGAAAGGCCACAAAGATGAAGGAACTGGGGACTGCTAAGAGGCAGCTGTAATGTTTTAGAAAGTGTCATAATCCATCAAAAACTCCCAAAGTGTCCCGTGATCCACAGTATTATATCATACAGTGCCAAACTCCCTGCCCTGGGGGAGACACCTGGCCGTTCCCACTGAGCCACTGAGTATGTTAATCCAAGGATGGACGTGGTGGATCAGTACTGCGACCATCACTTCAACCAACAGACAACAACATTGCAAAAACCTGGTCTTGTCATGGGATCCACTGGTGGTGATGGTGTACCTTACCACGCTTATCCTTTCTTTCTCTTTCTTTTTTTCCCCTTATACGTTTCCTTAAGTGTTATTTCTCATGCTTTTGTGTTGTTGCGTTTCTGACCAAAACGGTTATATTTTAAAATTTGCCAAGTACCTCATAGTACCTTAACATTTTAAAGTTTGCAAGCAAAAGTTTGTCACTGAACCTCCTGAGAATTTTGTTGTTTCTTCTGCCTCCACCCAATGTAAATTGAACCACCTTCCCCTAAACGCACCAAGCAGAGCAGACATAACACCTGACAACTTCAACTGTCCTGTGATTCTGTGAATACATGACTTTTCTGATGGTGTATGCCATCAGAAGACATGGGCAGAGTCACATTTTATATCAAGACCATTCTCAAATTTAAGAAAGAATAGAACATCTAATTTCCTTTAAAATATAATAAATTTCCTAAAAAATTTATTAAATTTGTGGATTGCACATAATTTCAGATCACAATCTGCCATTTGCTTAACTCAGCTGTACAAAATATAATATATTAATTTTTTTTACAGAGAGTGAAAGGGACTGGAAAAGGATGTGATGGCAGAGAAAAAATAGCATCCAAGAGGAAAAATAGAATTTAAGCCCTTTCTAACACCTATTTTAAAACTAAATCAGCAATTCACGAAAGTACTGTGAGTTCTGTACATACCTAAGATAGCATAAAGAATGCATTTAATTAAAAATTTGTCTTTTCAATGGGGTGAGGGAAACAAATGAGATCATTAATTGAGGGTAGAACCTGCTAATTGCTAAATGTGTGTGACGCAAACATCGGATGCACCTTAGCCAGGCCAAGAGAAATAAATAAATCTTCCCTGAACTGAAATTAAGATTATGAACACTCTTGAGAATTTGCCAGAGGAGCAGAGTGAATAAAGTATGAACAGTATACCTTGTGTGAGTCAGCAGCAGGAACATGTGGGGAAGGTCCGTATCAGCTAGAGAGCCCCTGTCCTTTCATGCATACACTGGGCACTTGTTTCAGGATGTTTCCACAGTTTTGAAGGAGACAGACATCCCCAACACCAGGAGAGAAGGTAAACTGAGTTTTGGTTTGGAATTGGTGCAGTTGTAGACAAGCAGACGCAGTTCACCCTGTTGTGACTTCTTTGTGAGGGGGAAGTGGCATACACTTGTATGATATAAAGTGGTGTACTAAACCAGGAAAACCTAGATGCCTCCTATTAAACAAATAATCACTGCTGATTCACATGCCCCCCTGGACAGCAGAGGCATAGAAAAGCACAGACTTGTGGTGAGATAACAGAATGAAATTCTTTCTAAGCAGAGTATAGAAAATGTGAACACATTCCCTTTCTTATTTATTAACAGGCCGTGGTTCAAGGCTGTAACAGCAAAACTGACACAATAATGATAGCTTTCAAAGGCTTTCTGGCCAAGGCCCTTTAAATATGACAATGACTAATTCTTCCAGCTCTATAATTCTCTGACATGCCACCAGTGAGACAGCAGAGCTGCCTATTGGTATTCTGAGTATTGCTTCACTCCAGAAAAAAGACTTCTACAGCTTTTACTGCCCCCATGCCTGCTGCCACAGAAGATGCTCTTGTGACACAGAGAATATGCATGTGCCTTGCCCTTTGGATACCAATAAATTCCCTTTACCCCTTAAATGCTAGGGAAAAGGATCAGTAGATGTGTTAGAAAATCTTGAGTGTTACAAAAGCTGCAACAGCAGAAACAGTTCAGTTACCTCACAGCAGGTTAGAATTCCCCTAGACCTTCCAAAAATGGATTGTCATTATTGCTGATATTTTATGGCAAAGTATAGCCTCTTGTCCCTGGCCCTGCACAATGCAGAATTTAATTACAATAAGCTTTTGTGGACAAACCTCAGTACTGCAGGTGCTGGCCCAGCTGTGATACAAAAAACTCTCTCAGTGATAACTACAATAATAAAATACCATCGGTAAATAATCAAATAATGTAAGTCACTTATGCAGTGAATAGTCCAAAGGAACTTAAAAAAATGTGAACTTTCAAAAGATATATTTATACTAAATGAAAAAGGCAGAACTATATCTCATAGACAGAAAAGCAAGTACTAGTTCAATACACCTAGAAATTTCTCCAAAACCTAATATTCACATTGATTAAAATGCAAGGCAAAACTAATGGAAGAATCAATGGAAAGAAGATAATATAGGTGGAAAAAAAAACCTACAAAACAACAAACAACCACACACACATATATGCAAGAGAGAACAGGTTGAGAAAATTGGACAGAAATGGCATAGAAAGGAAATGTCAAATGTGAAGAGTTTTAGTCTAGCAGAAATTATCTTCAAGAACAGAAAAAGAAATTATATAAACAAGAATGGAGTTTTCCGTCTGCTTAAAATAATTTCACATCTAGTAACATAAATCTGAAGTGGTCTGCCTTAAAAAATAATTTGAGATTATTTATTTAAAGGGTCATTCAATACCTGAGCTGTTAGAAGCAGACATTTTTGCATTTATTTTTCTTTACAGCACATTGTATTCAAATTCAAAGAGGTATTTTGATGTTAAGTCACATAAGCACTAATGGAATTAAAAGATCACTGATCAGACTCATAATTATATTTCTTAAAATGTAAACTAAAATGTTGGAAAATTTTGGAACAAACCAAAATAAATATTTTGGTAAAATATTGGTAAATATTTTTACCCCAAATCGATAAATTTTTGGCTTGTTGAACCTGTTGAAAAAGTTCTTCAAAGAAAACATTGCTCTGAATTCCCTCAGAATTCTCCCAAGATGATGATGATGATGATGATTATTATTATTACTGTTGTTGTTGTTATTATTATTATCATCATCATCATCATCATCATCATCATCATCATCATGGAATTATTAATGAAACTGTGTCTCTTGCAATCTTATTTTTGTCCATATTATCATTAAAATCCATAGTTTTTTCCTCTAAGGACATGAACTGAGAATGAATCTATCAGAAACCATCCTACAAATTATAAAAACTGATAACAGGTGTTTTATGAGGTGTTTAGAGTGTTACACCTTTTCAATCCATAAATGCCATGCACCATGAGAGCACGCTATATAACCTCCCTTTCATCTGTCCTGTAAAAAAAGGACATACAATTATTTTCCTTTATCTACGTGTGATAGGTACAGGTGGTAAAAGGTACAGAAAGGATAATAAACCCAGCTGATACAATCCAAAACAGAAATGCAATCAATGTATTGACTGTTTGCAGTTGATGTGATTAGCTTGTGTAGCATAGTGCAAACTTCTTTGACGTTACTTGGAGACCTTGCTCAGGGTAGAATTATTATGCGAGACTTTGTTCACACAGTGACTGCCTGGGAAAATCTGTTCACGCTACACAGCCTTTCACCATGGGTTTGTGATGCAGTTAGAAGAGTAAAGACTGAACCTTTTTTTTTCCAAGCAGTAAAATATACCATACTATAATGGAAATTGACATTCAATGACAAGATTTTTACACTATCTAACAAGACTGGTAATGCACTGCCACCTCATAGAAATGCTTTCTTTAATTGCTGCCAATCTGGCCTTCCTCTCTAGAGGTTGAAATCCTTCCAAGCAGGCTGCAGGGGAAATAAATAATGCTGCAGACTGGAAGCTGGCATGTGAAAGTTCAGACTGGAAGAGTGGACCTGGGGACTCCAGAGAATGCAGCATAAGAGAAGCAACTGTCTCACCCTTTTAATGGAAAATATTCATGCCATCAAGGGTCCATCGAATACTGCAGAGAGCTCAAGAGAGAAGTACAAGAAAGCAGATACTAATGGCCACTTCAGTGTACATTTGTCCCCAATTCACCTGCAAAGACACCCTGTTTACAAGTTTTGCTGTAAATTTTTGTTGGCCTAAGGCATAACTATGACTTCCTTCAGAGTCAATGAAATACAATACAGGAACAGAGGCATGTTAACAGGTGAATAAAACTATTAGTCTAGCATGAGCAACTGTTTGCCAGCAAAGATTTAATACATTTTTCTGACAATAAAGTTTTCTACTACTGCCCAAATCTTCTGCCATCTTATATATTTTCTCACAGTTTCTTGCCTATTTTCATCGCCTTCTTGCTAAGACTGTTTCTCAATCAAAAATGCAGGAGTTAAAGACTGTCATTATGTCACTTGTAAACCCCTCAGGCACAATACTAATTTTTTTTTAAACACTGAATAATGTACAATCCCCAACAGACCAGCCATAAAAATACAGTACTATTAATTTTCATGAGCATTGACACATGAAGCATGTGTCTCTTTAAGAATGAACATGAATATCTTTAAGATCTCTTTCAATTCAAGCCATGCAATTTGTCTAAGAAGCCCAAACTTTCAGTGGCACCACCTCCTAAATTCTAGTAAAATGAAAGAAATTCAAATGCCTGAAATCCTGCTGGCTTTATTAATATAGGTTTATGGTTTCAAACTTAATTCTAACCGATTTTCTTTACCTTGTACTCCTTATACTTTCAGAAGAAAGAATTTTGGGGTCCTTAAAGAACATGACAAACAGTGGGAAGCCAGGAAAAGAGAATACAGTATTTTACTTATAAGTAACTCTACGTAAAATTAGTTATTTTGCAGTGCAAAAACCTTCCTACCTAGTGCTAGAATGAAAGTGGTATATGTTGTCTCTGTCAGTGCTTCAGACACTTTCTAGTTTTATGCCTTTTTCATACACTGCTAGAATATTCATCTGTCTTAATTTTTCTTTCAAAGAAACTGGCTAAGAAACTTCTGTCATTTGAAAAGCAATACATCACTTTCAATCTATCGCTAATACACTCTTTCAGCAGCATGCCAGTGAAGGATGGCAGACTCCAAGGAAGGCTTCATTTAACTTCATCCATTTTCCAGGGAAAGTGTCTGGTGGTTATATAAGCTGCTATCAGCCTGAATAGCCAGATAGATAAACACATTTTTAAAAGAGTTTATAATTTCTCAGTTTTCCTCTGTGCAGTGGTTGATTAAGGTGGAATATTTGTGCTTCATATCTGCATTCTTCTTACTTCTAAATGTTCTCTTGCCATTTTTTCTTTTTTTTGACTAAGAAACATTCTGATTCATACTATGAGTCTAATGTTTTCTTTTTTTCCCCTTATGTAAATGTTGACAACTCATGGGGGGAAAAAAAGGCCACCAAGAAATAGCAACACCCCTGAGTAGTTTTAATGTACCTACTGAGGTTAGACTAATTTCTGGTTTGAGACGCCCTTTAAACATTGACAGCCAAGAGCTTACAAATTTGTCAAAGAGTCAAAACACAAAAGTCCCTTTTGAAATTTTTTAAATTTCCATTGAAATACATGTTTATGAAACCCAACAGTTTTGCCATTTAGAAAACTTGAAGTTATTTAGTTTGACCCTGCAGAGGTTACCTGCCTTTGTAACACTCTCTTGCTTTGGCTGGCTCAATGCAACACAATTGATTTGCCAACACTAGGGCAGATCATTCTCAGGACTTGATTTTCACACGCTTGTTCTGTCTTGCTGTACCTTGGTAACTTTAAATCTTCATGTTTTGAAGTAAACATTTCCAATCTAAATATAAAGAGTTTAATTCCTTCCAGAATTATCCTTTAATTCCATGACTGAAGAGCTTCAGCATACCAACAGGGTAGTTAGCAGCCTAAAAGCACTGTTTGTCATTAAGTTTAAAATGTCCAAACACAAGTTATACAATAGGAGTGAAAAGGCAACATCTGACAAAAACGAGACAGTTTTTGATCTTTACCATCAAGCTTTAATTGCAGCCCATTACACCTTTTTTTGTATTGTGACCAGCTAGGAAAGACTTCAAGGTGAATATGTTGTACAGCCGTGCTAATTCTGCGGAAGCCTGTGCCTGGCCCAGTAGAAATTCTGAAGTGCAAAAGCATTCCCATTGGAATTTTGGTGCGAGCACAGAAAAGGTGCCTTAGAAGCTGCCATGCAGAGTTGTAGCAGGACACACAGTAATTTTAAAAATGAGATCCCACTTTTGATGACAAAATAACTTCATGGAGCAATCTCTTCTCTTACAGCTTTTAGCTTTAGGGAGTAGGGGTTTAGGCAACTATGAAAATGTGGGTATATTAATTCAACTTGAGTTCTAAATCATTCTAAGTAATTTTTAATTTTGACAGTTGTCTTATCACACTAATTACATAATCAGACTAATATGGTAAAGTCTTACAACAATGGTACCATACCTTTTGTATTACAGTATTTAAACATGTAAGACCAACACTTGAGCTATCATATACATCAAAACCTGCATATTTTTCCATAACATTTTAAAAAATCATTTTCATCACTAGGGAAACACAGGATAAAATCAGGGAAAGATAGAAATAAATAGAAAATAATAGAACAGAAACTGCTCACATAACTTACAAAAAGATTGAATTCAGATAATATTATTTTCTCTTCTAAAGGTAGAGATGCAAATGAGCACTCAGAGATACAGACTAATTTACATCAAAATCAGTAAACCAGTGAAAAAATTCTCCTTTTCATGACTCAGTGTTCCTAGAGTTATCTTTCTCAGGCTAAAGTAGTAATAAATAAAAGGAAACAATTCTGACCTGTTTACTAGCCTTTCGTATGTCATTTGCTCTCCTTGTTCTTCTCTTCAACCAAAGCTAAAATTCTTTCAAGATTTCTCCATTGAATGAATGGAATGATGAAATGAAGAACACCTAATACTCTTTAATTTCCTAGAACCGCTTCCCTCTTTCTTCCTTCCTTTTGTTCCATGGAATAGGTCAACTTCCTGGCACAATTTTTACTGCTTTTGCCTAAGCTTTCCCAAGGCTTTTAGAAAACACTTTCCATGACTTTACTGTGGGAATGATTAAGGACTTCCTTTATTAACCTTCTTCACCATCATCAGTCTTCAGGTGTTCCTAGCATCCATCATGGGCTCCTTCAGGGCAGTCAAATGCTTCCTGTATCATTTCTGTGGAGTCATCTAATGGCTGAGACCTCAAATACTCATGTTTGTTCTAACATGATTCTACAACTTTCATCAGCAGAGTAACTAGTCATATCTCAGGTACACAAGCCTTTTTTACTTTATGTGAGACAGGACTGGCTTACACTGGTGAACCTTTGGCTGCAGTTTAATATCAAAAAGGTCAAGCTGGTAAAACGTGTCCCTTCATGGTGTCTCTCTTAAACTTTCACAGAGTCACAGAATTACAGAGTGGAAGAGAGCACTTGAGGTCATCTAGTCCAACCCCCTTGATAAAACCAGTTCACCCAGAGCAGATTGCACAGGATCACATCCAGGTTGGGTTTGAGTATCTCCAGAGAAGGAGACTCCATGCCTTCTTTGTGTAGCCTGGTACAATGCCCTGTCACTCGCAAAGTAAAGTTGTACCTTATAATCACATGTAACTTTCTGTGTTTTGGGTTGTGTCTGCTGCCTTAAAGAACCATTTCATTAAAGAAATACAATTCAAATACAATCTTGAATTCTAACATTTGTATCTGCTGTACTCAGAAGAATATAGAGATGTTTCCATGGGGTTTTTTTCTCCTCCTACTTTCATTTCTTCACACAGGGAACACATACTGAACCCAAAGTCCTTCCCAATAAGGCATGGTTTATTATCCCTGAACATTATTAATAGCTACAAATATTATAATTGTATTCAAGTCATTCCACATGGTGTCTGAAGATTACATAAAAATAGCATTCCCAAATTACATGATTTCAATTCCATACTTAAAGTTTCTTTTCCTAGCAACAGAAGGTATTTCAGAACTTAATTTAACAACATGTGGATGATCTTGTAGAAGCACTATTCCATGTAATTAAACAATAATGCCAATAATTAGATTTCATTTTGATCCTAAGAGAATTATCACATTTGTTTAGGCAGAAAAACGCAGAGTTCATTTGGATCTTAATGTAGTATTCTGCAAACATTATAAATCAAAGTCACATGAAATATTCAAACTATTCAATGTAATACAACGGAAAGGTGAAACTCTACTATTGTGTCATGTTTTGCAATTTCCCATCTATTCATCAATTTTAATAATAGAGGCAAATCAGAGCATTATATCTATTAAAATATTTATTAAAATATCTGTGAAAAATTCATTATAATAAGCATAAGACTGAATGCTTACTCAATACACACTGGCACACTACAAAAGACAAATAGAATAGACTGGAGCTCAGGCTTGACTACCCGAAGGTCACATTCTCAAGCTTTGACTATTTTTCTTGAAAGTATAATTTTTCTTCCCCCTTCCTAAAGAATTACCAAATTCTGTAGTCTAAAAGCGTTGTTTTAACACTAGGTGGTAAGGGTTTACATGCTTTTCCAACTTTCAGTCTGTTATATGCCATCCAGCAGGTAATTAACCAGTTCTTTAACTACCCCTAACACCACCTGTCATTTTTCAGACTGACACTAGGGCATGATTTCGATAACGAAGTGTACCTTCCCGGAACTGCAGAGAAGCAGGTTCAGGAACAAATTACCTCTACCTACCTCAATTTAGGCAGAGCAAGAATAAATTAATAGAGGAAAAAAACAATAGCAGCAGACAGAAACTATCAAGAATTTCGATAATTAAACATCGCACTTTTCTGTTCATATATTTAGACAGAAGGAAAGGAAAAAGGTGTTAAGCTGGCCACAAAAGGCATGAAGGACCATTTTATTCCTAGTATGTTTAATGACATGTGAACAATGCCAGGAATTTCAGAACAAAAACTAAGCTGGGTTTGTTACAAATATGGGGAAGTTATGCAAATTGTTTTCTCTAGCTGATAATTGCAGTCTCTTTGAACAGCTATGTACATTGCCTTCCATTTCTTATTAGTGAATACTAATGTGACTTCTGCAGCTGTTCATGTGATTAATTTTGCAAACACTGCCGAGTATATGGGAAAGTTACATTTCCTTGACAAGCCATGTTGCTTTTGTGGTTCAGTGATAGTAAAAACTGCCAAAAGAAAGAAGGAAAAGAAGAAAATAAACACAACTGCAGTCTAAGGAACTCCCAGCCCCAAACTGTTTTATAGACAGACAGGATCTGCTGGGAAGTCAGAGTTCAATGCAAGAAATTTTCCTTGAAGACCAGAAGTCAAAAAAGAGATTCAGAAGTGCTGAATCTAACAGTGGGACAGCAAACACGACAACTATACAGTCCAACAGAGAAGGAAGGAGGGGAGAGGGAGAGAGCAAGGGGTCGGGACAGAGGAAAGGAATCAGCACTGGATATAGAAATATTTAAAGGAGCACAAGTCTGGAAGACATTTCAGGTGAGATTACCTCAAGAAAAGGGGGAAATACACTCATGGATGGGGAGTTAAAGGGCTCTGGAAGGTAAGAAATAAAAAATTAAGGAGCCAAAAAAGACAAGAGTTAGGAGTTATTAGGGGGAAATGCTGAAACTCAAGGAGCTGAGGAAATCATTTCCTCTGGGGAAGGGAGTGTAGAGAAGGAAGAACCTGTGACAAAGTCTGCAGAGAAACATGTCCTCTGCAGTATGGACCAGCAAGAAGTTTTGAACAACAGGGCAGCACACAGCCACCACCCCACCCCTGTGGTCCTCACTCCACTGGGGTTCCAGAGGAGAGACCTTCTTGGGACCTTCATGGGACCTTTCTGGAGTTTTGCAGCAATGAGCTGAGGTCCTCTCCATACCAATCTTTACATCTTTCTTTCTAGCACCCTACAGCTGTTTATTTCGGCTGTTTTCTCTTCCACTTTCTGGGACATGCCAGCCTCACTAGGATTAATAATGAAGAAGTGACTGTGAATTTGTTCTGTTACATCAGTTTCACCTCCAAAGTAAGAAAGAAATATACAACTCATGCCATGGAAAGTAGCCTTGATCTGGTGTGACCAGTGCATCAAAGCACTTCCTGACGTCATCCAAAGAGATGTTTTAGTTACAGAAAGTAATACACATTGTGCGGAGTAATAAGAAATAATTCACCTAGAAGGGGAATTATATTTCTGAAATTGTGTAACAGCAAACATAAAAGAAATGCCACAGAGAATAGCTAAGCTTCAGTGTCAGGTTTTCATGTCTTCTTTGGGTGTACAATGTTCTGCTACATTAGACTGAAGTGTTTGAATGTTTTGTGTGACCATCATTTCAGTTTATATTGCCTTTAATCATTCACTTTGGAATGCTTCATAGCACCAAAATAGAATAGCACATCAAATGAAATTACAAAAATGTTAATTAAAAGCTCCATCAAAGAGAGATTTTAAAAGGCCAAATGTTGTGCTTCTTAATAATTCATTATCTAAGCAAAATATTAATAGCATCAATGTGAATTTTTTTTAGCAATGGATGAACAACTCAACATACTGTCCAACTATGAAAATTAAAGTTAACATTTTCACAATATTTTCCCCCGTGAAACATACTATATGGATTAATTATTTACACTGTGAACACTTTTGGTCTGAAGCTAAGAGTTTTCACAACTCAATGCAAAATCTAGCAGCTATGCTAATAGTCAAGAGCATTCCCAGACGTGCTATATCAAAGAGCTGAAAAAGAACATTTTTCACAAAGCACCTCTGTCATATAGTCAAGATCCTAAATGTGGGAGAAAATCTTAATGGTACAGAGCTCCACTGACCAGCAGGCTGAAACTCCAGAGAGCTCAGGATATTGATAAATCTACATGGCAGCATGTAGTTTTGTTTGCCCAGTGGCAGACATGAGGAAGTGATACAAACTTGTGTGCAATTCTTCCAAGAATACAGGACTGCTGCAAAGCTGATGGCACTTTTTGGTCTTTCATCAAGTATAAGGGTCTCCAGATTAGAGGAAATTAAGGTGATTATAGTTGGACTTTTTTTCACTGCTAAGTATATTTATCATTGTATCTGGTTAAGTAGAACTTTCTTTATCTGAATCTTTCAGGTCTTCTGCCAGCACACTACCCAGTGATATGCAGCAGGAATAATTTTTAGATTCCCCAATTTGCTACAATTAGATTTTTTTTTAAGTTATTTTCCCCTGAAAACAAAAGTTCTCTAACTCAAGAGTTTCAAAACCCATAAGGATATATCTCATCTTTGAAGTACCTGAGGAATACAAAACTTTCCAGGAGAGAGTTTCTCTTTTCTTTTTTTCACCCTTCCTTTTGCAGTTCACAGGGTTTTTTTTTTTTCCTTACAAGTAATGACAAGTGATCCAGAAATAAGGAAGTTGAAGGACTCACTATTTCTTATCCAATCCACACACAAATATAAGTATTTTTTATTATTAGGTTTCGTTAACCATAGTCATTGCTAACTTAACTTTATGCTGTACAGTTTAGGTTAATAATGACACAAGTAAAGTGGCATTTCCCAGTGTGGCAGCTTTAAAACTAAAGTGCTCAGGGCCCAGAATGTGTTCAGGATTAAGGCATGCTTGAGCCTACTAAGAATCAATAAAACAAAGCACAGACAACAAGAAATTGCCATGGTATGTCCATACTCAGATTATAGATAATAAACCTGGTCACTATGAACTACAAAATGGAAAAATAAATAATCCCTTCACTTGTAAGAAAACACAGTTCCATTAAAGCTAATATCCTACAATGAAACAAACTACTTTTTAAAGTAATTTCTACAATAGTATTCTGCCAGTATTGAGTCTATTGAAATCTAGCAACTGTATTTGCTGTCTCCAACTGAAAAATAGTTCATTAGAAAATTACTTTCATATGAATTGCTTTCCTGTTTCTGTAGAGAAATATATCATTTTCATTCTCTGAAATTACTTTAACCACTAACAGCTATTAGAGTTTAATTAATTTCCAAACAAACCCTTACGTTGTAGAAGCAGAGAAACATAGGAAGAAAAATGTGTTACTGGGCATTAAGTGGTGCCCCAACGTAAGTCATCTTCCTGATCTTCATGCCTTTATTAGCAGTCTCAACTCCACAGAATTCTAGCTCCTCTTGCCTCACTAATGGCTTCAGGCACAGAAGAAAATGATACTCTCTGACTGTTTAGTCATGACCCTATTACTCCTCTGTACTGCTTTTATTAAAAATTTTAGAAAACTCTTTTATGGGGTGTGGAGGGAAAAAAGTTTTATTCTATAGCATCCCAGTGAATAAACTCAAATTGTTATCATTTGGGATTAAAGAAATTCCCTCAAGCGCCCTAGGAAACCATACAAAGAATTAGTATCTTAAAAGCTTTGTCTTAGGAGTCATTTTTTATAAGGAGCAGCATTAAATGGAGTAGTTTTTCCTTTTTGTTATCCACCTGAAACCTCAGAGAAGACCACTGCCTAAGCATCAATAACAACTTTCTTTAAAATTAATTTAATCTTTAATCTGTCTTAATGAAAATTGATCAATAAACAGTTGGCACAGATTCAAAAAATTTGAAATGTTTCATTCAATAGTGGTCAGAATGAGTCATGTCAGTGAAAACTGCCCTTTTCACATGTATCTACAAAACAATAAAAGATTACAGGAAGGAAATCATGTGACATTTTATAACCATCATCTGAAAGGTACTAGTAACCTTTGGGGATGTTGTGCAACCAGGGTTCATCAATCCTAATCAACTTCAGCTCTAAATTCCCCTAAGGTTTGAACTGGCAAGAGCAAGGAAAGGTTGGCTCAGCAAGAAACATCTTGCAGGAAAAATGTCTGTATTTAAAATCAGCACTGCATTGACATGCTGCAGTCTGTCATACAGACAGTGACATATTTGCAGAGAGACACCCGGGTTTGGCACAGCCCAGAGGCACCTTGTTGCAGGAATGGAGGGGGAGGGAAAAGAGATCCTACTTCATGCTAACATAAAGTGTGAAACTACTATGCAAAATGTCCTAAAGTGGGCAACAGAGAGCCACATGACAGCAGTGCTTGGATGCATCTCACAAAAAGTAGAAGCATTAGGCCACTTACTTCTGCCTGGGAGCTCTGGCAGCCTTTATTTTTGTGTATCCCTCTTTGACTTGAGGCAAAATGTTTCTGCAAAAGCTCCTGATCTCAAAACAGCCTAGTTAAGGTCAGGACTGTAAAAGGTTATGCTTAATAGATTTTGAAATGTGCATAGCATTCAACATTAGCACAATTAAAAATTGTCCAGTTCCAGAGATATTTCCAACTCTATATCCAGAGGAACAGTGCCAGCAAAGAGAGTGAATAAGGGTAAGAGCCTGGGTATTTTGCAGAACTTTTTATGCTAGAAACACAAGAGAGGAATTGTGTTTCAGAGACTGTTTGCAAACTTGATTTGCCTTCCTGTTCAACCAATTACTCTGGAAATATGAAGAGAAAGAAAACATGATGCAAAGATTTTTAAGAACCTCAATGATTGACTTTCCAAGATAGCACAACATAATTTATCTAAATTATTTCTAATTATTTTTCATATTATAAAACATCAAAACCAAAACCTCAAAATGGCTCTTGGAAATGAACTTTTATCAAAATCCACAGTCATAAATTGCCCAACTCTACACAATCTCTATACAGATAGTGCTGGGATGAAAGTGAGAGGTAGAAACGTTCTCCATTCCTTTTTTATGTTTTTGTCTGAGGTTGTATAGATTCTATTCTCTGTCACTCTTTCATTACATCATGTCTCTGTTCACTTCCAGAGAGTTGTGCTAATGCTCAAATTACTACTCTACTAATGGAAAATCAGACTCCTCTTTATCACAAAGACTTCCATGAACAAAAGTCACACTTTATTTAAGGATGGCAATCTAAAAAGATTGCAAGGTGATAAGAACTTCTTGGAAGTATAAGACATGTAAAATCTTTACAAATTGGCTTTTATTTAGCTGGCCTTTCAGAGCATACTGTGCCTAATGTTCCTCTCACTGAAAAGTGTAACTGAGAGACTATTTTTTAATTTTTATCCAGTGAGACGCACCAACGCACCCTTTTTTCTTTTTCTTTTTTTCTNGGTTCTTTATCACTCCAAAGTGTCTGGCCAACTTTTACTCTGACATTTCTTTGAAACTTTACAGATCTCTTAGTTGAGACTCATTTTCTACATGTGTTCTAATGAAAACAGTATTCCAAACAAACTGGAGCTGTAAACACATACATCACACATGTCGGGGCTGGTTGATTGGACACAAGTTTATATGCACTTCAGTATATGTGTACAAATATGCTTTTCTCTTTCCATGTGTGTGTGCACAAGTATAAATATCTCCATACATGAACAAAGTACAAAGGTATTTTCAGGGAGGGGACTTCTCGTGGATTAGGCTACGTATAAGATAACTTCAGACAGCAGACATCCTCATAGCTGTCTAACCTACAATAAGTATTCAGGGAAATTAAATGACCTCAAATCATTTCTAGATGATGCCTTAGGTTTTAACTTTTCTATTTTTCAAATCCTGTACTGCCAGTGTAATGCTGAAGTTCCCTGTAGCTTGTTAACTGCTATTCTCTTATACTAAAATTCTCTCTAGCTTATATAACAAAGCCTCTCTAGCTTGCTCTCCAAGGACACCCAGACTGTCCTAGGCTGAAAAACTGTAAACCATCATTTTGCAGAGAGTGGGGTAGGCTTGGGGAAATTCCATCATTGGCTGGGTTCTGCTAGGTGAATTTATGCTGATATCAAAGTGTGAAGAACTCGTGACCTGTCGTCCATTTTGGGATCCAATGAAGCAAGATCGTCTGGAGCCCAAAAGTGCACCTCTGAAGGCCTTTCAAATAAATATCTCCTTTATTCCTTTATTCCTGTCTAGTCTCTGCTTCTAGGTAGCCATTTAAGGCATCATAGATAACATACCTTCAGGATATTATAGACATATTTGGCAATGGCCGAGCCACTGGAAAAGGAAATGCTCTTGGCTTTGGAAATCAAAACGTAACACACTCCCTTTCATGTACAAGTAATTTAACCTATCATGGAGTAATTTCAATTTCCATGTCCCTAACAAACCCATATGGCAGTCAGAAGAGTATTAGACTAGAGCCATACAGTCGAAGTGTTTGCTCTGCCATCAGGAGCAGCAGCATCCCAGTCCTCGCACAGAACAGCCCGGTGCTCCCAGCCAGCACATCCCAGCAGGCTCTCATCCTTCTGTGCTGCCAGGCTAACCCTGATGGCTGACCCCTGTACAATCACACAGCACTGATTCCCTCCCTCTGCCCATTTGGATCTTTAGCAACACACTGTAAACAGAGGGCTTGCTATATTATAGCCTCATTCCTTCCAAAAATTTTGTATTTTTCTTAGCTGTTCTGTGACTCATTTTGCAAAAAGCAAGCATCAAATAAATATACTGACAATCTTTCTGGTCTTTACGACATTCTCTAATGATCACTGAATGATTTAAGTAATGCATGTTATAACACACAAAGGTGATGATAAAATAAATCTGTATCATATTTAGTAAAAACCTGGGTAAAATCTGTTTTGTACAATTACGAATAATTTTGCTAAAGTAAACTTTTAAAAATGAGATAATTTGAATTTTTTAGGGAATGGAGAATTTTAAAAACAACATTTTTTACCTTCTTATGGTGATCAGAAGTTCAGTTTGTGAGGAAATTATTGAAATTCTACTATTGTGTTTTAATATAACATCAAAGGAACATACAATCCTCAATAAGAAAAAAAGGACAACAGACTCAAGTACCTCAAATAGATTTCATTAGCAGGGATCTTCCACCAGTAAATGCAAAGTCATAACAAGTTATTCACACAGTACAGGAACTAGGGCAACATCTCTGTAGGAGGTAGGAGGCAGTAACCCTGATCCTTACTAGCTACATGTTCCAGCATAAATGACAAAGGCTCCTGCTTCTGTGGCCACAAAGCACCCTCAGTGCACACAGCTCTGGCAAACTCTGACCACAAGGCAGGGCCTCCCCACTACAGGCATAAATGGACGTAGGAAGCCAACAGCGCTTTAATCTAGAAAAGCAAAACACTTTCCAGCACAGCACATTTAAATCTGCACGTCTTGTGATTGCAGAGAGATAACCTATTCTGATGCCCCAGTTTAACATAGCACTTCTGCCCCTAAAAAAATTTCTGTGCCAATTTGGCCCTGTCAGAAACCCGATGACACAAAAAGCATAATGATACCTCAAATATCCTGTTACATTTTACCTTTGTTCTGTCTGCTCTCTTGGGTTAACTCTATTTTGAAGTCATTCAGACTCCCAGTCTTCATGAAAAAATTCACAGCAGGAAAAGAACAAAAATGTTGGGATATGCACATTTTGCGTTCACTAAGCAAAGGAATTCTTGATGAATTTTAAATTTCAGTAGAAATTCTCCCTTCTTTCCATATCTGAATGATTTCTTAGAAAACTTACATAGATCATCAGCAATTGCAAAGCCTTTCGTAACCATTTTGTACCATAAGCAGTAAAAATCCCAACATTCTTAAATGTAATTAAACAACATTCTGCCAATGGCTTTAATTAAAGACATGCTATTTGCTGTTGGTTTGAAAGCTGTTAATTTTGTTAAAATAATGCCTCATGTGTTTATTGTCAGAAACATACATTAGAATGTTTTATGCTAAAAAACATGTAGATTACACCAACCAATAATCATAACGGATTTGGCAATTAGCAACCATGTGGCTAATTGTATGACGCCACATTTGCATAGAAGCCGTAGCTGCACTACTACAAAGACTGATTAAGACAATTTCCCACTCTGATTTGAGCCTTTCCTTCATGTTCACAGTGGCCATTCTTTTAACCCCATAAAGACTATCAGGATAGATTTATAAGATAGGAACAGTATTTTTACCTGAGGCTTTGTGTGATTCATTGATTTGTATAAGTAAAAGCTGTACCAACAGCATTAATTATTAGGGGTAAACTGATTCCCATTTCATTCACGAAGACAAGGCTGATCTATATTAATTATGCCTATACAAATTTGCATTTTGGTTGGGGTTTTTGAATCAGCAACATATAACTTCTTCATTCATTAAACCAACCCAGCAACCACTGATACTCAGTGAATTCACATTTTGTGTTTCTGGCCTCCTTGTAGCTATTCTTGATTATCCTTTAGAAGTCAAAGCAATCATAGACTCACAAGAGGGTTATGAAAGAACAAGCTCTTAGGAAAATCAGTTTGCAATATTGCTTATGAACTCAGCAAATGTTATTCAGACATTTCAGACATTACTAAAACAATAATGAGTAGAGGCTGAGTGACGCAATTCGCAAACATCCTAACTGTGTGTTAGTGAGGAACAGGATGTTCATGCCTGTTTACCTCATTAACATTTACTTTACCAGAATAACTTTCAGTTCAGGACATGAGTCCTTTTTACATTACATAGAGTACTAAACCTCTTGACCTTGGGCTATCCACAAATACTTCATCTACACCCACATTCAGGCACTTCTATTGATCTAATTTTTCCAGAGCAGCAAACAACAATGTCAGACATGAGTTCTCATACAGGCATCTGCAAAGAAAATTTTGGAGGCCAAGAGCTATTATGCAGACATTGATTCACTGTTCCATAGTAATTTAGGTATTTAAAGACAGAGGATAAAACCTGACGTCAGTCTAATGCCATGGTCAATATTATTTTATATTTGCAATATTAAGATAATTATCTTTCACCTTAACCTGTGGAGACAAGTCTGACTTGCAGCAGCAGTTTCATCAGTCCAAACTTTTTTTAAAAGGCAGATAGATTTGGGGAACATCAGGCAAATGTTTAACAATTCCAATGCAGGAAGCAATTCGTAGCGTATCATAAACAACATTACAGTGGAATGAAAAGCTTTCCACCTAAGTGTTTTTGTTCTAGAAAAGTCTACCAGAGCTACAACTAGTCCATTGTAAACAACACCAGCAAAAAACCCCATACCACATAAAGAAACTATTATTGCAAGGATTTTGTTGATAGCAACTTTGTAATTTCCAAGACTACCCACTTTCTTTTGGTTTTTCACCCATCCCTCTATCCCATCATCTCCCTTTCTCACAGATTATTCTCTATTTCTTTCCCCTCCTATGTGACACCTCTAGCTCTGCTGGATCAAATATATTTAATTTTAAAGTGGCATTAGAACAGGCAGCCTCTCTTATGATGCCCCAGTAACACCAGCCTTAACACTCTGTTACTGGGATGTTCTCAAAGCACTTCTCAGCCTTATGGTATCCTCCCAACAACAAAGAAAATTTCTGAAAACTGATGTCCCAGGCTAACATTTCTTCCTCCCAGTGCCAAAATGAAACCATACTCTGCTGTGATGTGCGCAAAAATACATTGCTGCTTACAGAGGTAGCTAGGGTGAGTTCATTTTCATTTAGATGTATGAAAAATGCTTCTTATTGGTTTGTCTTGGTGCATTATTTTGCTGTCTTGATGTTCTACTCATCTTCTCACAAAATCCATTTCACTCATTTGCTCAACCTCATTTAAAATTAAATATAAGTTCCTTGAATCAGCAGTTTTGGCTAGGACTACAACTTCATTTAAGTTTCTAGACATCACTACAACAGAAGGAAGGAAAAAGCAGCTGACATGAGATATATGTTTTGTTCTCTCGCGAGAAACATTGTTAAACTGATCACGAAATTCTGAATGATTCTTGTGTTTTGCTCTCAATGCTATGAGTCATCTGTTTGTTCTCTTTTGTGCTTATCTTTGATGACCTACCTTGGTCACCCTCTATCCAAAAGCAGTAATTCACTCCCATGGTGAATCACCATCCAGGATTTAAATGCTTCCAATGAGTCATACTTAACCTTATAGAAAATACAACTCTTAAGTTACATAAATTGTGCACTTCAAGTATAGTGGGTTTAGATGTTCGTGTCTGGAAAACAAAATTATATACTTCAGTGACAGAAGTGAAATAAAGTGTTGAAGAGTTGTCTCTACTTCAAACTCTGTGTAAGCAAAACCATTTTATTTTTTTAATTCAGGTAAAAACATTGGTTAAAGTAGACATGAAAGAGAACGCCAATATAACTTCTTTCCATCACTGCAGTCAAAGGCTTAAAAATCTCAGTTGCAAACAGTTCTGACATCATGTTCTCCATCTGCAAAGACTGATAAAACCAAAAACTACCACCTATAAAACAACAGAACTTATATCCAGAAATTTGGGATGAGCTCAAGGCCTACATTCCAGACACTTGGCACACTCAGATCCACTCTTCAGGAAAATTTGTATTGTATTTCCTTTCACCTGCTCTTCTATGCACTTTATTGTCCAGTGCTAAATATCTGCCTTCTGTTATAGGAATTCCCTTTCAGAAACAGTCATTTGTAATCAGATCCCGTTGATTCCCATGTGAAGACCACCTACAGACAGTGAGAAAGCAGGCTAGTTTTTTGGTTGGTTGGTTGGTGTTTGAGTTTTTTTTATTTCCATTCTTACTTAAGAAAGGCATTAGCTCTTCAGAACAATGAATGTAAAAGAGAGGGAAAAGGGCAAATGGAACCAAATAAGGCAACAGGATTTGCAGGCAATATGTTATCAAAATAATTTGCTAATGCCAAGGGATGTACTGGGGTGATATTAAACTGAAGCCGTACCCCTATAGAGCAGATTCAGATTCTAGTCTTGATTTGTCAGCAGGAGTATTCTGTCTGCTCTAAATGCCTCCTAAATTTGCCATAACTGGGTCCCTAATGAACTTTCTTTCTCCTTCAATGAGCACAGCACCAGAGAGGCTCTGCCTCTATTCTCACTCATTACTGTTAAGACTGGGAAAACTACTGAAAATTGCTTAATTATGTGGAAGAAAGAATGTAATAAGACACAGAGCAACAGCGTATCTTACCTGCATCATTGTGAGGAGCAAATAAGTTTTAGGTTTTTTGGTTATAATAAAACTTCAAACTACATTAATAAATGTACTGTACGAATTTAATGATTATAGTGATGTGTAATGACCTTAAAACATAGCTTTCTTCTTTTTAATCTTTGCACAAATGTGAAGAGAGACTATTGACCTTTTTTGCACAAATTACTAGACACCTGCATTAAGAAAGTGCAAATTAGTAAGGCTTTAATCTATTTAAATGTGTTCAGATCAAAGCATTCACTATCTGTCTTTGCTACATTAGACGTGGTTAACACTAAAAAATATGCATTTTCTTGTTAAGACACTGGCACTGAATGTTAACCTTAAATGCTTGGTATTTCACCTATGTTTTCAGCCTCCTACTTTCAGCTTAAGGAAACTTAATGCACTTACACAGTATAAAACTTGCAAATATAAAATATAACAATGGGTAGAGTTTGCAGGTATATGTGAAGCAAAATACTTCTGACACATATGCCCTACAGGTACACTTTGTTGTTTTTGTTGTTTTGACTTTAAGATGTACCTGGACAGAGCAGTGAGATAGTGTCCTACTCAAAGATAACAACCACATATATCAGAACATGCATAGTTTTTGTCAGTGTACAACATAATCTTTTATAACACTGAAATACTTCAATACCAAATAAAATACAATCAGCTCAAGATTGCTAAAGCTCACATTCCAAAACATTAACTCAACTATTGAGTTACATACTGTGTATTTTACCATAAATAGGAAGAAGAACCTGGAAAATGAAGTTGCCTTGGACACAGATGCGACAACAGTTATTTGAAAATAGTCCTGGACCAATAATCGTAATTCTAATTGGAGTTCTACAGAAAGGAAAACAAATATTTTCTCCTAAAGAGTACTCCTAAAGAGTACATCTTCATCCACAGTATGTTAACACTAAATCGTTATCCATATAATAGTGATTTTTAGATTAAGATTTATAAATAAATTGAAAGCACATGTATTTACAGATCAAAAGGATACATGTATGTGTCTTCTTTTATCAAATTTTCTGTTATAGAAGTATTACATAGCATAATGCTTTAACAAACCTGATTTCTTTTCTATGTGGGCTATGGCTTTGGAGTGCTATTCTCTCCTATTACAAAACTGCAAATGAAAGGGAGACACTAAACCATTTTCCAGTGGTGACACTTGGGCTGTAAACTAAATGTGAGTCTTCTGAGTAATGTGTTTGTGCTCTAAGTGCTTAGGCAACCATTCACAATCTGTGGGGTGTGAAACATCAGCCCCAGCAATCAAAAAAATACTTTTCAAAAAATAAATAGAACATAAGTGAGAAGTGTGACTATACTGATAGTGCTCATCACATTACAGTCATAAAGGGGTCATAAACTAAATTTGAAAGGTGCCTCAATTGCATCCCCTGTCAAACCTCTGCAAAAAATATAACAGTAAAAAAAGGCAGAGGTTTGTTAACTCTCATGAAATGTTGTAACATTCCTGATTATATTCCTGCTTGGTGTCTGTATTTTATCATCATTTCCTGTATGAAAATATAGCAAGAGTTATGGTGGAATTAAAATGTATATCCCACTTTCATGTGGTATGTTATCACATATATATGTTATCACAAGCACAGTCCCTACCTACACTACCTTCCTTACATTTATATTTTGACATGCTTCTGGAAGGCAAATCCAGGTCTCTATCTGCAATGATTGTCTTTTAATCTCTGAATGAAGATAGTAGACTGGAACTCAGAGGTAAAAGGCTTCACAACATCTCTCATTTTTAGGATACTTCTAGGACCAAACAGGAGATAGGCTAAAGAAAATTCAAGAAAAAATTCTCCACAAGAGTGTTGTGCCCTTGTTTGACTAGTCAAGAGAATGAAACTTAAAAAAACCCCAAACTAAAAACAACCAAAACCAAAAAACAACCAACCAAAAAAATGAAACGTATAAGTAGAGAAAATAAGTAGAAGCTGAATAGAAAATGTCACACAGCATTTTGAGAATACTCAATTTTTTTACTAAGAACACAGTAAATTTAAAATTTCTTCCAATCAAAAGAAGAAAAGTAGCCCAATTTTAAACTGTTGTCTATCTTATCATTTCAAATTATTACAGTTGCAATTTATTTTATTTCAACATAATACAGGAAGCTTTCTATTTTTCTGATGTTAATTTCAAGCAGAGAATAAAAGAAAGAATAAAATACACGTAACAGGCCGTTGCATAAGAAACATCTTGAGGTTGTTGTTGTTGTTGTTGTTGTTGTTATTATTATTATTATTATNCCCACTAAAATAGTGCATCCTCATCTTTTTAAAGTACCTGCTAGTGCTTATCAGTGTAAAAGCAACATACCTAGCAAGACCATTTTTCCTTCAGAAGAAAAAGCAATTCCTGTCTACCAGGAGAAGGGCGGTAGGTGCCCAGCCCCACACGCTGAGGAGGGGCAGCCCCAGAGCAGCCCCACGCTGCGTGGGGACAAGCCCTAGGCTGCCAACACGGGGCAGGAGGGGCCCGGCTGCTGTTCCATGACCCTCCCACAGTCAGAGCAGACAGCTCACCCCTGCCATGGCCCTCCCTGGCCAGTTCACCATGGCACCACAGGAGCGCAGCTCAGGACAGGCACCCTCTCACTACTCATCCAAGTCCAGGCTGCCAGATGGCTTCCCTGCACTGCCTTCACCCCTGAGGCTCTGCCTCATGAGAACTGCTTGCAAGAAGAAGAACATCCTTGGATTTACTGCCCCTTGGACACCATTGTTGTCATTATTTTCAGTTTCTTGCTTTGTGACTAAGAGGGTTCGCACAAACCACCAGAAATCACCTGACCACAGGGCAATCTCTTTGACTTTCTCTAGTGCTGCTGTGTGGAAGCCGACAGCTGGCCAGAAAGTTTCACAGACATCAACTTGGATACAATTCCTATTTTTTTTTTGCTGGCCCGTCATCGCGTACGAAGATCCGGGGGAGGCCTCTTTCCTTTCAGACCTCCCAGCCTGCGCACTGGATTTTTTAGGTGAGACACAGGGCGCGCAGATCTGAGCCCACCCTTTAATCCCGAGGTTCAATCTGCCGGGCCAAAGCGATTCTGGACAGTGGCAGCTGAGGTCCTCCTCAGGACGTAGGCAGATTGCCCCCTTGCAGGGCTAACGAGCACTGCCTGCCCGGGGAGCAGCCTGGCCGGGATCGAACCCCGAGCCTTGGCAACTTGCTATGCCATGTGCTTTAACCACTACACCACCAGGGCTCCCAACAATTCCTATACACCTGTGAGAAACCTCAGCATCAACAAGAAGCAAGAACCGTAAACAACAGATGTGGAAAATGCTGCTGCTCTAGGGAGGCTGCTATTCACTTAGATTTGGTTTAGATGGGTGTTAGTAGCAGGCAACCAGTAATCTGGGGGGTGTTCACCTAGAAGCCAATAGGGACACATTACGGGTGCCATGGGACTATATAAAGAAGACTTTGTAGAATTAAAGGGATACTTTTATTCATCATCTAAGGTTGGTGGTGTCTTTTGTGTCATGACCCACCTCATCACTGCTGTCTTTTTTTCCCTGGTGTTCCTAAACCTGTAAGACAGGGAAGAAGGGATTAAGGTGCCAGTTAGTTGCTTTCAGGTACATCTCTACTGTGACAAGAGACTGTGTTCCTTTGTTTTTCCAGCACATACAAAGACCATCCTCTCATTAAGAGCTGGGCAAATATATTTTGAGCCTCATCCCATCTGAGAGGGACGTGCTTTGAACCCATGATAGTTAGGTCTCAAATGACAATCTTGCTCTTCTGCAGCTGGACTAAATGCTGGAGCTGAAAATCATCTTTTTTTTCCACCATGTAAGACTGCTTATTGAACTGACACAGAACTCCCTGACTAGTTTAATATTATTTCATGTATTCCAGTCAAAAGTTCTGGCAATTTGGCTACTTTGAAAGAGGGCTTAGGTGAGACTTTTGTGTGCTACCGTATAAAATACACACTAACACTGAAGGGGACATGGTCTAACCAACCCATGACACCTGTAGCTGAGTGTTTGGTTCATGAACTGAGGTCTCCAAATTGCACCACTAAGGAAAACTGAATATCCTTTAAAAAGGAAACACAATTTACTTTTTATTTCGAGTAAATGAATTTTAATGTTTAGTTCCACCAGAAAAACCTTCAGTTCCAGTTTTACTATCTGGAAATGTACCTCAGATTAGGAATTGACATGCTCCTGCTACTCATAAATCCCTTTATGTTACAAGTACCTTTAGTTCCCATAAGGCCGTAGTTCACAGTAACGTGGTTTTGTTTCCTGATATTTCAAGTGCCTTTGAAGAAACAATTGTTCAAGCAGCTATAGACCTTGCCAGCTAGACCTTAACCCCCATTCTGCCTGACTAATACATGTTTGCTGATCTCTGTGTGTATCAGTTCTGTGTAGGTGAATCTCAACACACAGCCAAAGTGCTGTGAGCTAAAGCAACGAATTACAATGCCAGGACTTAAAATAATCACAGCCAACTTTAATCCTACGATTTTACCACTGCCTAGTTAAATCTAAATTGAGATGTATCGGTTTGCAAGTGCTGATTGGATTCATTTGACTGGTGTAGTCATTCATGTTTACATCTGTGAACTCCACTAATCTTGATAAGCTCTGCAGGCAAATAAAAGGTGGTTGTGTGCATACTGTTTCTTGTTTGATTAGTACTATGTGATACTGAAAATGTTGTACATAAAGCGGCATGATTTTACTTTTCTGAGTTTACAGGAATTCTAATGCTCACAAAACTATTAAAACAAGACTGCTAGAATCTCTGTCTTGCTATAAAAGATAAAAAAACCTTTTATTTTCTTGCTTGTTAATAGATTCATGTCTTTCAACTCAAGATTGAGAGAGGGAAACTGCTGAGCTACCATAACTTCTCAGTTCATTTCTTATCAACCTATCTATCCAAGTTTGAAATAAAACAAGCCATGGCTGTGTCAAGATATGTACACATACCCTGTGTGAACTTGACAAACCTCACCAATTTTTTTCATAATAATACATTTGTCATCTGTGAGGAACAGCTGAATACTGGCAGTCTGTCATGAACTTAATGATGAAAAGTATTCTCATCCTTGGGAACAGTATTCTGGAAAGATTTCTTTGATATATCGATACCTTGGATCACCAAGTGACTGAAATTCTTCGTTCAGCAATGGTTCTCAGCTCTCACATGCCTATATAATACCAACTGAAGAAGAAGTAGGCTAATAGGCTCTGTGCAAAGCACTGAATTGCTGCTTCTCTCTTTGACATCAACTTCTTCTTATCACGTTGGAGCATGTAATGGGCAGCATTTTGTAGGATAGTAGCAGGTTAGGAAAGAGAGATCACCTGATTACCAGCTTTGAGTGGATGTTACTCGGCAGATTACTCAGAATGCACACTTAACAGCAGTAACATAAATGTTCTTTATTTGCATGATTTTTTTCAATTTTAGACTTTGAATGCTTATAGCTTTCTTTTTATCATGAATTGTGTAGCATGTAAAAGCCAAAAAAAATCTTTCTTCCTCTCAGCTGGTTAAGTTTAAAAAAAAAGGTAAAATTCAAATATTCAGTAGCTTAAAACAATTCAAGACTCATCATAACATTATTTACACAAAAGAAATTTGCAATATATATTTTCACTGTAACAAGGATGTCATGACTAAATGAGTGCATCTGGACTCTGAAATAATATTAACTGAATTTCTACTTCGCTACTTCTATTGTTAAAGTAACGTAGCTATGAAACCTATAAACATTCTAAAATAGTGTTTATGACAATAGATCGCAACTAAATGAATAGAACATGATCTGCACAGGTAGTATTCAAACATGATGTGCACAGGACTAAGCTTAGTCTGTTGTTAGAATAAGTTATAGTTTGAACTCAGATTTTAATGGATAATATTTATACTTGTTCAACCTGGTACCTGTTCTTCCTTAAATAACAGTAGGAAAAGATTCAAAGATCTGATGATGTTAAAGATCATTTTAGAAACCAATACGCTTTCCAAAAATGTGTATTACAAAATACCTCTTGACTAACTACACAGTAATATTATATATATACACAGATATATTAACATGGAATTGTTGCATGTGACATATTGTCCCACAGTATCTGAGTTGCAGTTAACAGCAGACCAAAATCTCAGATTCCCATGCTGATACAGACCCATACATTTAACTACCCCTTACTCTTATGTGCCAAAGCTGAACTACCCATTCTGCATTTCCAATATCAGGACTTTTATTGCGGCATTCAAATATTAAGTCAGAGAACTGTACTTTCCCCAGAGTTCCTGACTACCTGTAATTCCTAGAGTATTTGGAGGGCTTCTGGCAAGATTCTGGCTGTGGAACTTCACCTCTTTCTCCCTGTGCAGTCTTTTGTAGAACAGCAGCAAACATCCACAAACTCCAGCACACTGGAGTCTGCAAGCTGCTGATTAGAAATGTATTTTAATTGGAAAACACATTGGAAAAAACCCTAATATAAGAAGTCTCTCTTCTAAATTTTTCCTTCTCTAGAAAAGGTGAGATGTTGCCTGATAAAATTCAATTGCCCCCTGTTGGAGACTGAAATGTTGATGTTTAACCACTCTCACAATCAAACATTTGCAGAAGAGAGACCAGGTTTGGAAAGTAACCATCCAGATGCAGAGGGGGTGAGCACCACCACCGGATGCTGCAAACCCGGTTTGAGCCAGATGAGGGAGAAGGTTGATGAGACCCTGTGAAGGAAGGATAGTGCTTTTAATAATGTAAAGGTCCTCCCTCAACACCACCTCTCAGGTGAAGAATTCCTCCCTCCCCACTGGGTGAGGTGTCAGAAAATTCACATGTAAGCCTGAAGGTTTTCATCCCTTCTGATGAGGCATAACTGACTCAACCACACTGACGTGAGAGGCAGCTGCCATGTCTAACTAGGCACCTCCAGACTCATTTCTGGGACCTCATGATCCACAGTGTTGCAATAGACAGTGTAAAACTCCCCCGCTGCCCAGTGGAAGAACCTGGACATTCCCAATTGAATGTATATTAACTCATTGAAATCTGTGTTTTGGGGGCTTCCCTGACCTCTGGCAGACCAGGGTTACGACCATCACCAATAATTCATTGTTCATCATCAATGAACACTGAAATTGCAACAACCAAGCCTCATTAATGGATCCATGGATGGTGATATCTTTCCTCTCTGCTATCTACTTTTATCCTTTTGTTGTCTTTATTTTTTTCTCTCCTTATATATTTTAAGTGATATCTTTATACTTTTATATTGCTATATTTCTGCAGGTAATAGCTAAAACATCTATGTTTTTATACTTTCATATTGCTATATTACTATAGACAATAATAACCAAAATGGCTACATACTTCCTTTCCATTGCAGCCAAATCACTGTAAAGTAAACAATGCATATACATATACATATACATATACATACACATACACATACACATACACATCTACGTATATCTATATGTATGTGTGTATATATACAAGTATGTATAAGCATCAGTCATTTAGTGCAGTTTCACTCTAATCTGCCCTCAGGGATCTATTAAAAATAACCTGACTTACCCTTTCCTTCAGGAGTGGGTCATAACCCCCCCTAAGAGACATTACTGACTTACAGCATTACAATGCTGTAGATTAAATAAAATTGTGTTCTATCAAAAGAAAAATCTTAGGGCCCTAGCATGAAAAATTCTAACCTGTATTCATCTGTTTTCATCTGCATTCATCATATATAATATGCAAGAACATCCATTTTATTGAGTTCTTATCTCGACATTTGCATAAGAAAATCCTGTAGTACAACAGCCTAATACAAAGCCTTCTACTGTCCTCTTCTCTGTGTGTCTCTACATCATTTGGCTTAGCAACTCCGTAGTCTACCCCTCTGTTCCTGGGATCCTCACAACAGATTTATCATTTTCCAGCTCCAATTTTAAGCCTATTTTACTTCTACTGACGACATAATGTCCAATGTTCAATTATCAAGTTTCCTCCTTACATCACAATTTCTCCTAAGATTTCCTCCTCTAACAAAATCTCCTTGGTGATCCACAACCAACACAATCTGCCTGCAGCATTTTGTTTTATTTCCTGCTATTTTCCAGCTTTCTAGCTGCCACATCTATCTTCCTCAGGCTAGATATGGTGCAGTCAGCCCTACTGCCAGATTTAGCACATTGCGTGTCCAGTTCCCCAGGCCACCCTGGTCCTGCCTGATAGATGTATTTGAAATAGAAATAAGCAAGAAAAAAGAGATTGCAAAGTAAAAAGTGAACATTATGAAACACAGTTAATGACTGCTACTTAAACATTGGTTTGAAATAGAGCTTTGGTCAAAGTAACTGATTACCGAAAGATTGTTAAACTAAGATTGTTAAGTGAAATATACAATCAAGAAATAAGAACAGAATTCAGTTCTGGAAATCCTATGAATTTCGTCTCCAAGAAAAGTCTGATCCCAAACAAAACAACTAAAAGGCATATATTCAGAGGCCTCCAAAAATTGGTAAATGGAAATTAGTCTTATAATCTCAAACCTTTATAGTGAGGAAATATGAAAGACTATGACAAAACTCCACAAAAAATAGAAAGCAATAGGCAACACAGCAGTATAAATAAAGCGGTTTAAATGACATTTCATCAAAAGCAGGATTAGGGCCACAGCAAATTAGCATTTTCTTTAAGTAGCTTAGGGCAAAGAGCTTCTCACAAATGAAATATATGAGCAGCTGCAAATAAAAATAATAATAAGGCAGTCTACAGAGATTAAAACCAGGGTGTTGTTCCAGTCTGTAATTTGATAACTCTAGTGAGCATATACATAAATATAAACATGTTCTAATTAAGGCATCAAAGTTATGGTGAAATGATAAACATATTTTACCAGCTCATAGAGAAGATCATCATTCAGTCCCATCCACAATTGTCCAAACCACCAATACTGCATTCAAGGGAAACAAGAAGGTGGTGAATCTTTAGCTTTGAATTTCTAAATTTAAAAGCCAAATTAGGGTAAAGACAAGGAAATTAATTACTGCAGCTCAATATTCCATTATGGGTTGAGCTGTCCAGAAATTCCCCCATGGGATAGTCTTCCATCAGACAATACTGCTTCTAGAGTGTTAAAGCATTTTGCAGGAAAACATGGGTTTCACCCAAAAATGGAATGAATAATTACTAGAATATTTACCTTTCATAGTAGCATACTCAATTCAAAATGAAATTATATCAGAACACAATAGTGATGCCCTTACCTGAGGTAAATATTTAAACTCAAAGAAATGGAATATTTTGGTATGGATAAAAATCTGTTTGGTGCATACTATTTCATCCTGGAAATCAGAACTTTTCCATTCCTACTGAAGCAATTGCTGAGCATGTCTCTTTCCAGAAAGCAAAAGTCACTCATCAAGCTTGTAATATGGAATAGTAATTAAAATGGGTGATACAATGAAAGTTTTGTAAACAAAGGTGTATTTCTCATAGAGCAGGAACATAATAGGCATTTTCTAGAAGTGCTTGTATACAAATACTGTCATAATTGAACTGAGTTATCTCAGAGAGCACAGGAAACCACTGGTAACAGAGTGAGAAATTATGTTACCTGGAATTGTATTAATGCTGCTTTGAAGCCCTTCCCTTGCCTACCTACTTGTATCAGAGTGCACAGGAAAACTGCCGAAAAAGAAGCAGAATTTCCTGCAAAACGAGAGAAAGTTGACTGAGATAGGAAATGCATCAGTATTAACACACAAATCACCCAGTCTGTGCTTGTAAGGGAGAGAGAAGATCAGAGACAGTCATCTGCCCCTTCCAAAGGCAGAGTGTTCTAAGCAAGGAACAAAAGCCTGGAAAATCTGGGAAAAGATTATATCTGACTTAATGGCATTCTGTGCTGGTTTGTTTGGGTTGGATTTTTTTTTTTATTATACTAGCAAATGTTTATCCATCTCCTCCACTGCGATGAGTTCAAGAGAAAGCGAACCAAGAGAGAACTGGAGAGTAAAATATCTTACAAAAAAACTGTCAGAAGACAGTGGTAAGGAAACAAATTTGTACTGGAAAGCTGCAGATACTGTATAAGGAAGTAATGGTTGATTTGAAAAGCACAGCAACATTAATTGTAAGGAATGAATATAAATGATTTCTCATTTTCATCTGCTGGTTTTGTTTCTGTTATTGAGATAGAGATGGTAATATAGGAGAAGAAAGGTAGAGGATGGAATTATATACACACTGTTGTAGGAAATATGTAAATAACATTCTGATATCGCTTGAATTATTGTCATAAGACTTCGTGCAGTGATAAATGAGTGATAAGCTCAGAGAAAAAAAGGATATCAGGGACTACAGGAAGCCGAAAAAATAGTGGAAAGCAAGTGGTATAGGGAGCTGGGGAGCAGAGACATAAAGTCAATACAGAAAGTAATGTCAGAGGAGTTTTCCTGATTAAAGGATAGGATTGCAAAGTTACATTGAAGGACATAAACCTTTAGAGGAGCCTAGGTAAATAAAATACTGTAGCTCATAGACTTTTGTCTTGGTTTGAGACAAATTCAGAGGAGGAATATCCCCTGATGGAAAGCAGGCCGGAGGTACCTGTGTACCCCTCCCCCCCACCAGGTTCGGGAAAGAAGATGTCCCCGGAGGAAAGTGAAGAAAAAAAGCTATTTATTTAACGAAACAACAAAACACAGAGGAAAAGANCCCTAAGTCCCAGGAGAATAAAAACTCCGTCTCTTTCCGAAGAAAGAAAAAAACCCCAGAGCCTGCTGAAAAGCGAAGGAAAAATGCCTCTCCCCCCTCTGCTGTCGCAGCGCGGCCTTGGACAATTGTAAACAAAAGAAGTTGGGGTTTTTTTCCCTTTCAGGCTTAATTTAAAGGCACAGAATCCATAAAGTTCATTTTTCTGGCCATGATCAGACGATATACGATATAGAATATACCATAAAATTACATCCAAGACAACTTTCATGTATAATTCACATAAAAATTGTTTGGTGCTCAAACATTGAATCAAAGTAATATTGATAAAATATGAAGGAGTATCAAGTAAAACTTCAAATACTAATTGACTGTCCTAACCTATTAAGGTAGTATGCATATATATGATCATCGGGGTTACTCCGGGTGTGAATTTAGGTAAGACCCAGGGACTGCTTTAAAGAAGTTCTTGGAGCAATCTGTTGTGCAGTTCCACAATCCCTGCTACAAGTGAGACTGGGAACTGTGGGATCTGTGCCTCTGTGCAGAAGACAATTTCTGATGTCACTTAGAGTCACTCCAGAGGCCCAGTCTTATTTCTTTCTGTTTCAAAGCAAGCAGTTATGCAACAGCACGTCTGTGTGTAAACACCTACACAGCACAATTGATTAAAAGTCAGGTTGATGCTTTGAGTTCGCTGAAAGGTCAATTTGAGTTACAAATCCACCTTCATTTTTGTACCTGCTGTAGTGGAAATCACACAGTTGATATCCCAAAGAGATATGCATGTTTTTACCCACATGATATGTATTCTCTGCTGGGGGATGGCTCCCTTGTCAGCAGCCCTGTACAGGCTGCTTTGCATCACTGTGATCCTTATGTACACTAAAAGGTTGGAGTGAGTATTTCATCCACCAGTGCTTCCTGTGTTCTTTGGAGCTGCCTAGATCCCTGTCTATTTTCAGGAAACCATTGCTGAGAATTCTGGGTTTTTGGTTTTTTTCTACTGATAGGCACATGTTGTGTGTCGGTATATTTCCATACCTCTTTGTGCCTGCCCTAAAACGTTTTTGTTAAATCTGATAATTGGAATACATGGGGAAATGTACAGGAAAGTATTCATAAATTCCTTATAATCCAGTTGCCAAGAAGAATAATATTTGAAATGTATGGTAATAATAATTTTAAAAATAAAATGGAGAAAATATAAAACCAACGTAAAGCTATAAATTAAAATTTTTCTCTAGTTATATTTCATTTTTTGCAGACTAGGGTCACACTACTGATGCTTTCCTACTATCATGCAAGCTAATTAAAATTTGACTTCTGCATCTGTCTTTTAAAAAATCTTTTTTGCTTCAATAAAAATGCAAACTGCCTATGAAAACAAAAAAGGAAGCTGCAAAGTTACAAGAAAAAGGAAGCCCCTTCCATGCTAGTGATAAAAAGAATGTGAATCACTTTGTTTAGGCCTGTTACTGTAAATTTCATTCATGCTCAGCTTTTATCTTTAGTTCTACATTTATGTTAAAATGTTTTGTCATAAGTTCTAGATATATATATAGACATAAGAAGCATCCAGAGAAGAGAGGACTATAAGAGAGAAACAGCCCTGCAGACAGCAAGAGTGGTGAAAAAGGAGGGGAAGGGAGTGCTCCAGGTGCCAGAGTAGAGATTGCCATGCAGCCCGTGGTGAAGACCATGATAAGGTAGGAACAGTGCCTAAAATACTCCCTCTTCTCAGCTTCATTTTTACATAACTTTTCTGAGTTTCTCAGCCTTACCCTGGATACAATAAGGAAAAGTAAGGAAAAACGCAGCTATGTGAAAAAACACGAGGAGTCAAACTTGCAGTCAAGTTAATAGAATTCAACTTCAACATGCCTTTCAAAGTGCTGCAAAAGGAATCATGCGGAAGTTTTTAAAATAACACTTTAATATGTTAAGGCTCATCTGTTTAGGCACTTGTTAGGCTAGATTTTTTTGCTAACACAGCCACAGAGACATAAGACCTGGTTTTAGATTTTCAATATACTTTAAAGCACATCTATTCTATGCAAAAGCCAGGATCTGAGGATTAATGAAAGCATTGATTCATACAGGGCCAGAATGACAAAGGAAACAAGCCTCTCCTTCCCTTAGGACGTTTGTCTGGATATAAGTGAAGATTTGGCACATCTCTTCAAGTTTTCTCCATGTCAGACAGCTGTCAGAGCAATATTTCCGAACCTGAGACGAATGCCTGGGAGCAGCGCTGTGCCAGGTGGTGGCCCCATCACTCCTCGGCCTCCCCAGGGCCTCCCCAGTGTCCCCGCAAGGCCCTGCAGCCCAGCCTGCTCTGCTCCCTGGCCTTTCCAGAGCGCCTCCGCCGAGTTTACATCTTCTGTCCGTACCATATTTTCACCCTGGAATGGATGCCTTAAATGGCCACCTAGAAACAGAGACTAGACAGGAATAAAGGAATAAAGGAGGTATTTATTTGAAAGGCCTTCAGATGCACACTCTGAGCTCCAGAGGCTCCTGCCTCAGTGGATCCCAAAATGGATGACAGGTCACAAGTTCTTCACACTTTTATATCAGCATAAATTCACCAAGCAGAACCCAGCCAATGATGGAATTTCCCCAAGCTTGCCCCCTCTCCCCAAGACGATGGTTTACAGTTCTCAGGCCTAGGACAGTCTGGATGTCCTTGGAGAGCGAGCTGGAGAGGCTTTGTTATGTCTGTCTTAGCATGAGAGAACAGCACTAAACAGGCTACAGGAAACTCCAGAGTTACACTAGCAGTACAGGATTTGAAAAACATAAAAGTTACAACCTAAGGCATCAGAACAATTTGAGGCTATCTGAGGGATTCCATGGGCACAGGGCTCCTTCATCTCCATTAAGTAGCTATGGAAACCCTCTCTTGTCTTTTAGAAGATGCCTGCTTTTGGTAGGCTAAACTCGTCACTGTTATCTACCTTCTCTCTTAGCATATCTTCTCTTCAAGGTGTACTGTGTCCCTCAAATGGTATTTTTATTTATTTAGTCATACAGTAATCTGAAATAATTTTGGGAATTAATTAACAGGATGTAAATAAAATAATGAAGGAAGCTACATACTGTGAGGCTCACTGCCTCTTAAGAAGTTTTTTTTACAAAATGGGAAACATTTACAAATAAACATAGCAAAAAAACATAGCAAACAAACCACAAATTCCAGTCAAATTTTATTTCTATCTTTGGTAAATAACTGTATATGTTTTGTTATATTTTGCAGATAAGACAAAAGTTCTCTTCATTAACTTCATGAAGCTTAATTTCTCAATTAAAAAGCCTGGGGTATTCAATGTGTATTAAATAAGAATGTCATTTCCCAGCTGTATTATTTTGATTAACTAACTGATGTTACAAAACAAGTTACTGGATTTATAAGCATCTAAAACACCACATGACTGTAAACATGCGCTTGTATAAATGTTTTGCAGAGTCACCACTCTACCCCAAAACCAACCTGGCAGCATGGGAGAGGCCTTTCCCTGTGCTTACCACATCCTCCAAGAGCTGCTAAAACCATGTGGCATCAAAACTCACGGGGCCAGGCCAGGCACTACATCCACACTGTACTCATTTCTCCAATTATGCCCCTCTGCTTTGGAGACAGAGGGCAACGCTTCTCTCCTTGCCTTTTTTTTTTGAGGGAAACCCTAAAACTGTCATAACTGTGCAGAAAAGATTTAGAAATCACAGAATTATGGAATGTTAAGGGTTGGAAGGGGGAGTAAAGATCATCTAGTCCCAGTCCCTGCTGCCATAGGCAGGGACACCTCCCACTAGACAAGGTTGCTCAAGGCTTTATCCAAACTGGCCTTGAACACATCCAGGGATGGGGCATTTACAGCTTCCTGGCACAACCTGTGCCAATGCCTCACCACCCTCACAGTACAGAATTTCTTCCCAATAGCTAACCTAAATTTCCCCTCCCTCAGTTTGTACCCATTACTCCTCGTCCTGTCAGTACAGTTCCTGAGGAAGAGTCCCTCTCCAGCTTCCCTGCAGGCCCCTGCAGATCCTGCAAGGTTGCCATGAGGTCTCCATGCAACCTTCCCTTCTCCAGGCTGAACAGCCCCAACTCTCTCAGCCTGGCTTTGTAGGGGATGTGCTCCACTCCCTTTATTGACTTCATGACCCTCCTCTGGACTTTCTCCAACAGTCCCACGTCCTCCTTATGTTGGGGCCACCAGAACTGGACACAGTTCTGCAGATGGGGTTTCACGAAAGCAAAGGAGAGAAGGAGAATCACGTCCTTTGATCTGCAGACCACTCTGCTTTTTTTATGTATTTACAAAAAGCAGTTACCCATAAATTTTATTTGTTTATATTAAAGATACATAAATTCCTCAAATGTATCACTGGATGGAATTCTGCCTTTATGTTTTGGTGACTCTGTTCAGGACTAATATATTAAGTAGTCTGTTTTCATTTGCATAATCCTCCTTGCCTTTTTGCTACTAATGCTCATTCTAGAAAGATACATGTTCCAACTATTTCAAAATTCAGGGAAAATGGACCAGGCAGCTCTTTTGGAATATCCTGCAAATTAGTCAGTCTTGGTGAAATAAAATTTGGTTCATGTAGATTCAAAGTACACATTCTTCAAAGACTTTTAAATTACTAGCAATGACTTACAGGTTACTAGAGGACTAGAAGTATATCACTGATGCATTCTTATTTTTTTTCTAACATCTTAAAAAAGATACATTCACCGAAAACTTTTGCCTTTTTTGCCGAACACCCTGAGAGCACAAAACTGGTCATGCTGTCTGAGTTTATCAAATCTAATCCCATTATTAAGGCAAATACATCATAATCTTACGTAACAGCTTTTCCACACTGTTGCCCAGAATTTTTGTAGATGTTTGCTGTTTGTGCTGTTTCTTTTGACCTCCATTTCTCTACTTTTGCTTTTCTTTTTTCCTTTCTTGGCTTCTGGTCCTTTCCTGTTTTGGTATTCATTTTCTCTTTGTTGATCAGCTTCTGGAAGTTTCAGCCTCTCCCTTTCCTATTTGCTCCTCCTAGTTTCTTCTCCCTTGATACTTTCTTCCCTCTTCAAGGTGGGACAAGATGTAATAGTCTTGCTGGCTTCAGTCTTTGACTTTTTCCCTGGCAAATGGCCAAAACGACTTGGGGGTTTCATGCCCTCTTGTTTACAACATTACAAGGAAAAGACTATGCATGAGTTCCAGGAGATTCCATGAAAGCAATCCCAATAAAAACAAATGAAAATATGAGCTCAGATTCTTTGGCTTCTTCTAAAAATACATTTCTGATGTTTAAACAAAGTAATATCACCTCAAACTTGGTTACGTAAAATGTAAGCACTGAACAGTCCTTTAACAGGAAGCTCGTTTCCCCTTTCCATGAAGATTTTAAAGGTTCTCTACTATTATTCATTATATTTATAGGCCGAACACTCTTTCATATTAATTAATCTGCTTGAATTCATTCTTGCATAATTTTACTCTGAAAGAATACAAATTTTCAAACATTAATAAATATAGTCTAGCTGGTGTTATTAGAGAAATTTAACATCTATCTTTTTTTTTGTTTGGGAGTAAACTGGGCATGAAGATTTAGTTTTCAAGTCTTTCATATTTCTACTAATGTAAAATGACAGAGTCTTTCATAATCCTGCCAAAACATAAATTCTCTAGTCTATTAAAGACTAGAAGTTGCATCTGTATAAAAATGACAAAATATATCACACTAAAATGTACAGGGCAGCTATAATGCAAAGGAGATGTGGCTTGATTAGAGCTCTCTCTATAGCTAGAGTAAGCTTGCCAATGCAATTGTAATTATTTTTCTCTATTAAATCCACTATCACCTATTACTATTGCTATATATCACATCAGAAAAGTACTCCTTTCAGGAAGGCATTACCACTTTTAATAAAAAAATGTTACCCTGCAACCATGCACTTTCTCTTATCATCAGAATTTCTGCCAATGAGTTAAATCAAAAATTGTTGCTCTTCAGAGCACTGCATCCAGCTGTAAAACAGGAATGTTTAATGAACAGAATGTGGAAATATCCATTTGCTAACTATAAGAAGTGTTAGAGTTTGCAGTCCAGAGAAATCTACTTTTGAAAGAAAAGTGTTTGCTTTTCTTTTTTTCTGACTCATCTTTTCTCATTCATCATATGGAAGCTGATTAACTTCTTTTTGTGTTAATTCAGTGAGCCCATTTCAAAATCCAGGATATCCCTGCTTGTTTTCAAATTGCAGTTGATTTAGGGAAAAATTAGGAAGAATATGCAGAAAAATTGATTAAAAAATGCCTAGGAATCCTTGCTTGTCCCTCTCTGGTGTCTAATTCTGGTGGTCTGTAACAATTTCCATCAATCTGCCCAAACTAACAGCAACTGATTCCCGTGCTTGATAAGAACTATGGCAACAGTCTGAAAACTTAGCTTCTCTTTTAACTTCGTCATTATGCCTACTAAACCTAAGAAAATGTCAGGCTCCGTGTGCACAGAAAGCACTTGACAACAAACCAGTTGATTGACTCAGTGGATTCTGCATGCATCTGTACACACAGTTTCTTACCTCAGTGGTAATACCTTTGGGACAAGAGTCAGCTTTCTGCCCCAGATTTGGAAACTGCTTTTTTCTGGTAGAACAGAGAATAACAGCCATAGCTATAATACATTGTCAGGGCAACCTGAGAGACCATAAGAAGTCCTATTATGAATTAATATTCCAAACTAGACAAAGTATAAATTGCAGAACAATAAACTGAGCAGTAGAGTAAGCTGAGATATGTGTAAGTAGGAGATAATAATTACCACTACAATTCAGATAAAATTATTCTGAATGAGTGCATAAAACTACCAAGTAGTTTTTCAGTCATTACTGCTCATGAAATATATGCTGCAAATGAGAAGTTTTAATCACGAAAAGAAAGCAGCGAAGAGGCATTGTCATGGAGTCTCACACTCAGTGATAATATTTACTCAGCAAGGAAGATAATAAGAATGAGAAACAGAAAACAACATGTGAAGGAAAAACATTATAAAAATAAATTATCTATGGTGCTGTGGGATCACTTGATATCGGACTCACACACATAACTACTTGTTATACAACTCAGGATTTTTTCAGAAATGGCACAGATGAAATGCCTTTAAAATATTGTATTCCTACCAAAATCGAGGCGCCTTTGCCTGCCCTATTCTCCTGTGTCACCCTGGCCTTCTGGATCCGTGTTGTTGATTCCAGGGAAGAGACAGTGTCATGTATTTGAGTGCAGATGAACACCGGGCAAGAGGCTGGAGCCACTGCCCTGTGTGATGAGTCATCCCATGGACCACCCAGAGGTCTCCCCTCTGCTCCCTCAGCAGCACAGGAGAGACATATTTGCCTTTTCAAGTCGTATCCTCTGATCAAACATTTTTCCTTCCCAGGAAAGGCAAGGCCTGATCTCATGAGTTTTGTGGGCTGTTTTTGGTACACAGACAGACAGTGAGGCCATGTTAGACTCAACCAAACGTCAGGGAAATCCTTTGTGAAGCACAACCCTAGCTGGAGAAGGGGGTTTTAAAATTAAAGTCTGGCTAAATATTAGAACATAACATATGCCAGAATGTTTCAATCCAAGCAATTATTGCTTTGGATATTGTCAGATTGTCTTTGTTGATGAATAATGAAATGAAAACCATGTTTGTTTGCACTGATCGTGTATGTCAAAAAGAATTAAATAATTTGACAGATGCTATTCAGGTTTCACTAAGTGTTAGATTATCAGTCATTTAATGAAAGACAATTTTAAGCTTTTGTAGTTAGAAGAATAATAGCCTGCTAAACATCAACTATAAAGCAATATAATGTCATAGCATATGTAAAATATAATGCTAAAAGTTGCATAACAAGAAATCAGTGTTTTATTGAAGTATAACTGAATAAAAAATCTGAGAATGCTGCAAAGTAAATAAATGAAGACCAGTATGATATTTGTTAATACTGTTTTGTAACTATTTGCATTCCACACACTTATCTTTTTTTTGTTTGTTCGTTTTTGCCAATTCAATTACCTTGCATATGCCTGACAGCGCAATCTGGAAACTGAAATCAATTTCCAGCATCAAATGATGTCTAGAGAAATAAAAGAAGGCTTTGCCTGATACAGAAAGATTTAAACTGCTGAATGACTAATAAATATATGTTCTGGCATGAAGCTCAGACAGGTTAAATGAATAGATTTTTCAGAGATTATCAACATTTAGTATTAATAGTGGAAGTAATGGAAGTTCTCAATAAACAAATTTTATACTACCATCATTGAGAATTTTTTACCCAAGCATCCATGACCATGCATGGATGTATGTTTGACTTCAGCTCCCAGTGCTCATAGCCTAAAATTCTTTTTCCAAATTAAAGTACATTTTATTATGGAATGCATTTCCCATACCTAAGATTCATGCAAAACTTATTAATTCTGACAAGACTTTGTCAGGATAATTCATAGATGCCACAGTGAAATTGTGGCAGTCAATAACATTGAAAAATTGGATTCAGTATTTTTCAAAGAGATATGAATGCTTGAAGAACACCTGTAACAAAGCAACTGAGATCATAACTCAGTAAAATTATTTCATTCGCAGCTGCCTACTACAGCTTAAGTTTAAAGTAGCAGTAAGGATATATCACTTCTAAAGAAGGCTGAGTAGAACAAAGAATAATTTTTAAGCATCTTACAAAGATTCCACTAAAACCTAGAAACTACTAATAAAACCCACATACTTTTCACATGTTCATCTTTTCCCATTATTATTTTGCATTTACCATATTACAGTAAGTTTTAACACACTAGATAGGTGGGGTTTAGCTGCACAGAAAGCATCAAATGATAACTATCATCTTATTATTTTCACTCAGTATCATTAGTTTCATGTTCACTAAATTCAATGTGGAAAGAAAACCACTCATAGATTCAAAAAATTTTTAATCCATGTTACTTTTGATAATTTCTTACTGTTATTACTTTGCAATGTGAAACCCCTCAGGGGAAGAGAAAACTGATAGATGTAATAAAAAAGACTACTCTGTCAAACATACTGTTAAATTGCATCAAAACTCAGCGTGCACAGATTAGTATTTCCAGGTATTTCAAAATCCAGTGTTGTTGCAAGACAAACTAAGTGTGTATGCTGTAGCTGAACACCATACTTTTCCACTGGCATAAGAAGATGGGGCAAAAAGGGCAGAAAATGGAACTGATATTCAAGACCTGGGAAGTAATTGAAAGTCTAGGAAAGAAGCAATTACATACACTGAAATGCCAAATAATATTTGCAGTTAGAAGCTCATCACCTTCAGCTGCTAAATCTAGATTTCTGTGAAGGCCTAAAAAGAATTTACATGCAGAAACTCGCGGATGAAGGCAAAGTAGGATTTCTGAGTTTCACTCAGTTATGTTGACTTTGAAAATTTCTACTTCTAATCCATCTGTGGTTTTAAACCTACAGTTATTACCAGAGAGATTAAGCATTAGTAGAAGACAGTGAAACACAGGGAAGAAAGAGCTGGAACTTAAAACAGAGAAGTACAACAGCAGTGCCATTACACTTGGTGACTAAACCCTGATTGGAGCATCCCAACCAGCACAGGCATTGACAGAGCTCCTGCTGCTGCTGTAAAAAATGTATCTTAAATAAAAAGACCTTGCTATTCTTTATAAATACCACACAGAAGTAGGTGATTTGCTGCAGATAGCTCTTATTTCAAATAGCTTAAAAAGAACCTAGATACAATTTTTTGCTGTCAGCAAGTGTTGAGTCTTGAGGTTGTCACCACACTTTGTGAACATGTGTATTTTCACACGCTTTCAGACCTTTATTTGCAGCATAAACTGTTCTTTTCTATTATCAAGGATTTTTTCCTCCCAAAATGCTTGAGGTCACTACAAGAAATTTTGTGATCTGGGAGAGCTAACATGGAAGCCTTAGGTGCACAAGGAGAACATTTACTTTGCCTGTCCCTATGTATCTAAAGCTCTGCATCCTTTTTGAGCCTGTCTGTGTCTTCTCTTCTACATTAGTCTTAGGTGATTGTTGGGTATGGATAGCAAAGATTTAGAGATGGTATTAATCTGTGTCAAGTGGTGATCTGAGGAAATCTTCAGCGCACAAAAATACTGGGACTGATTTTTAAGCCTGGGACTAAGCAGTGAAACTTTTTACTGGAGAAGTTGCATTGGAAACCTTCAGAAATAAAGGAAGATTAAAAGCTTAACTATTCTTTTATCATTATACATTTTTAAAGTCTGGTCACATACATCTAGAGGTGATTTTGCACAGAAATGAGGCAGAGAAGAAAAATAAAGAACAATCACTAACACCAGAACTCTCAGCTATATCAGCTCACACAAAAAGAGTACTCCAAAACACATTTCTGAACCCAGAAATCAGTGAAATTATTTCAGTCACAGCTGCCTACTTCAACTTAAGTTTAATGAAATAAAATTAATAGTTGAATTAAAACCATTTTCCTCGAGATTTCTTTACTACATTCACAGTGTCTCAGAATTATCTAAATTATTTCATGAATCTAAAATATGAAATATATAATAACATACTTTACTTTAGAAAAACAGCCAGTGGAGAAATTTGTGCAGAAAAACATAGCTTGAAACAGCACTTGCTGCTGCTTCTGATTTTGAGACATCAGATCTCCAAGAGAAAATTACCAAAATTGTATATTCCGCAACTAAATTCTAAATTTAAATGCAGAAAATTATTAGGGTATATTTTACAAAATTAATTAGTGTACAGATCACTAGTGATAGTTTATGAAAAAGAAAAAAACACAAACACTATAAATATCCTATTTATATGACCAAAAGCAATTGGGATCAGAAAGCCACACACACCGAGAAATAACTATCAGCTTCAAAGTCACCTAATTTTCTACTTAGCAAATATTATACAATTATTCTGTAATATTAAAAAGATACACTGAATTATGTGAAGACATTCAAAGTTATTCTACAGAATAACTGTAATACTCTTCTTTTGTGATATGGTTTAATGGTGGCTACCTGACATAATTAGTCATAGAAGAATTGAGACTGTTAATTTCACTTTTTTGTGTTTGTGTGCCTTGAAACTGCGGACTATTAGCTACCAGCTTTCCCAAGTAGGTATAAATGGGTTTGCTTCTGACTAATTACTGGTTTCTAAAACTGAATTTTTCCTAGACAGGCACAGTTACACAGGTAATAATTTAATTTCTATTATCTGCATAAGTTGAACTGTCAGCGAGATGGCACAGACTCTCAGAAAGTAATGATAAGATGAAATGTGCAGATAAAACAGTAGTTCCATCTTTCTATGTATTTACATTAAAGAATTATTTGTATCTCATAGCAGTGTCTCCTAAAACAATGCAGAACACATTTAAATTTAATTATCTCTTTACTTGCACTGCATTGCAACTACAATTTTGCATAATGTTGAACTGTTTGTGCTTGTCAGACATGGTTAGCAAGTACCTTAAATTTTAAAATTGGTTGTGATGCCTGAAGTGGCCACCTAAAAATCAGAGACTAGACAGGAATAAGGGAATAAAGGCAGGTATTTCTTTGAAGGGCCTTCAAAGTTACACTATGGGGAGTCCAGAGGCTACTGCCAAGAAGGCCCCAAGATGGACAGCAAGTCGTGAGTTCTTCACAATTTTGTAAGTTTGGTTCATTTGCATATCAGGGTTAATTCTTCAATTAAAGCTTCACTTAATGATGTAATTTCTCCAAGCTTAACCCCCTTCCCAAGATGTTGGTTTACACATTTTGGGCATAGGACAATCTGGGTGTCCTTGGAGAGCAGGCCTGGAGAGGCTTTGTTGTGTCTATCTTAACACAAGAGAGCAGAAGTCAACAGGCTACAAGAAACTTCAGAGTTACACACTAGGCAGTATAGAATTTGAAAAATATAAAAACCTGAGGCATCAGTTGAAATGGGGTTATATCTCTCAGATGCGATACTGATATCAGGTACAAATTATAATAAACATTAGAACTAAAATCCTATGAGAACTGTGCAGAGGACTCCACCCAGAACAAATTCATTGAGATCAGGACTCCAGCCAGGTCTGGGAATTGAAGCCAGTTCTTCTTAACTTTGGGAACAAGAAAACACTGAACAAACTGCTTTAAATCTGCTTTGTCTTTCTTTTTAAATACAGAAATTACTGACTAAAATTTTCCAGGTCTACTTCATCCAAAGTAGCTACTGGAAATGCCAGTAGCTTTGAGTTGTCAGATTCAATTGCAGGTATAAATACAGATTCACAATTCTTTTGGGTCTGATTTTTCAAATCACCATTTCATCACCTGCATCATCCACAGCTGAGCATTGTCCAAGTGAGAACTCAAAGTATTTGAAGATCATATTGTTTATAAAGGCAAAAAGAATTGTGCAGTGCTACATCACATTCTAGCACCAGTAACCTAATAAGCATAGCTGTTAAAATTGTAAGCACAATGCTGACAGCTGACTGACAGTAGCTACTGATCATTTAGCACATGAGGTTGTTGTTAGATGCCTAAAGCAAGAGAACCACCAAATATAATACACAGATGTAAAAACCAGCAAATATTATCAAGCATTGTGAAATACGTAGTAAGTACCTGCAGGCCACAATTTGAATTACTGTAAGGGGAATGGCTAAACATACACCTGCTGAAGGCATGGCTACTGCTGAAGTGCAGCGAGTGCAGCAGGGTGCTCCAAGTGTGCCTGGCTGTGCCAGCCGGGCCAGGGGCCGTGGGCAGCACCATCACCCTGCACACAGCCACACTGCCCTGCCAAAGAGGAAGGGCAGACTGTGAAATATCAGCTGACTGAGATGAAAATAGCGTGTGCTGTCAGCGGCCTTCATCACCACCACTGCGCAGCACGGAGCTTTTGGGCCACATGTTTGGCACGATGACAGTCCCTCCTCACCGAGTTCCCAGTCCCCATGCCGAAATGAGTGCTCCTTCCCGCACACACTGTCTACCAGCATAATCCTGCCAGATTGGTCACTGCACTTGGCCTCACATGTAGATATGATGGACAAGGGTAAACTGCTCCTAACACTCAATCTGACTACAAGACTTCTCAGAAATATGACAGTGAAAAATAAGGCATTTCTGGGGAATCTAGAGGGGGTTGTGACGACTTCTGCAGCACAGCATATTTTAATATGTCAGTCTGGAGAATTACAACAGATTTTTGGTGTGATGTAGCTACTAAGATTGTATAATGGCTAATGAACACCAGAAGTGCATCAATCAACTTGTTGACAGGCATATAAATTGGACAGCACTAGCAGCAGGCAGAGATTATGACAGTGTAGTGGTAATTACACCACACTAGGCAGCAAAAGAACCTGAGGAGAAGCTGATAGACACTTGACTGGAGTGACTGGCCTTCACTGTTGACATCTGATTCTTAGGGTCTGTAACTGGATTTGAAAAGTCTATTCTATTTTATGCAGGAAAGCTGCTTTCAGGAGTTGGTGACCTACTTTTTCTTCTCATCATCTCACCCTGACTTTTAGGGTCTTCTGATGTAATACACTTACTATGCGCAGTTACCATGACACTCTTGTTCTAATACATAAATTCGAAGATTGCCTTGTCTTGTCCCACGGCTTCTTAATCTGGGGAGAAGCAGACAAGATTTGTGGGGGTCTTAATCAAGAGAAGCACTATGAATATCAGTTTAAACTGTTGCTTTAATTTAAGGACAAAAGAACTAGCTTTGATGAAACATCTCCCTTTTTCTCACTTTGTCTGCTTGGTAGCTGACTCCTTCCCAAGTGCAGAACTCATCCTCAATGCCATGGCTGCATGACCAGAAAAAAACAGACCAGTAAATCTCTAAACCCTCTACTTGTGGAGGAAGAATGAAGTAAGAAATTGCTCTGAGTTATGTTACTGGCTCAGGTTCAACTGCCAAGAATGAACCAGGAAGGTGTTCATTTTACAATAAGTAAAGGAAATTAAAGAAGAAATCTGCTAAAACCAAGAAGGAAATAATATATGTCCTCTGCTAATCTGATTTGATGAATTGTACACAGGTACACCAGCTGAAGACAAAAGAAATTGCATAAAAATTCAGCCACTAAAATTGAAGTCCAAGTTGTAGACAAGGCCAAGAAAGGTAACCCAAGGAGAGATATTGATGGCCCAGCCCCTCTCAGTTAGTGTTTGACAACTCTTTTTAAAGGGTTTTATACCACTTTGTAGTCTTGTTCATTCATTCTTCTTTTAATTCAGTTTTTAACAAGTAGATGGGTCAGAAAAATTGACTAATTGTCCTGGGGTGACTGTACGATACTGTATTCCCCATTGTCTGCCTTATGCCGGACATGAACCCTGTGCTTTTCTGTGTCTTTAAGCTGTTTCTCAGGAGAGGGAGGAGAGAAGCCAGGGGAATTTTTCAGAGCGGTTTGTGCTCCAGGACACACTCTCCCCTGCGTTCCTGCGGAGGAGCAGAGGAAGAACCTTCCTGCTTTTAGCCAGCTCTCAGCTTCTGCAGCAGGGAAGAGAGATACATTCCTTTTGCTTTCTAGCTTCCTGTTCATTAGCTGAACCAAGGAGTTTCCTGGAACTTTGGCTTCTCCTTCTCTTCTGGACTGTTTGGCAACACCAGAACATCACGGGGAGATCCTGCACCATGGCCCGTGGAGGCCCAAGCTGCACCCCAGCTCTGGAGCGGAGAGAGACACACCTACAAGGAACTTTGAATCTACCCAGGTTTCTTCTCCACAGGGAGAGGTTTTATTTTCTAACATTATTAAATTTTTTTTAAGCCTGTGTGCACCTTGCTTGTTAAATTAATAGCTTTTTTCACTTTCCTCCAAGGAAATTTTTTTTCCCAAACCTGGTGAGGGAGGGGTGGCTGTAACCTGCCTTCTATCAGAAGACATTCTTTTCGGACATTCCTCCAAATTTGTCTCAAACCAAGACACTAATAATTCTTGGAATGGTGGGGCAATCTGCCACTTCACACCACTTACATTTTCCCACATATGCACATAATGGGCAGAAATGGAATTAACTTAAACTGATGAAACTCTACTGAATGTATTGAACTTTACCGGCTCCAGCCCTCTTGTGACACTTATAGCCAGGCCTGGCACAACAAATATATACTGTGCTATATATGTGGGGTATATCCTGTCTCTTGATAGCACTGAGCAGAAAATGTAAAGTTTAAAAAAAGCATTTCCAGCCTACTCTAATGTTCCGAAGGTAAAAAATCACTAATCTCTGCCATATACCCAATGACAAAACCTGGCTATCAGTAGGCTGTATTTTACCTCCCTCTAAACAGGACCTTATGAATTCCAACAGAACAGAAAACTATGTTGATTCCCCCATTATTTAACTTTCTAAATGTAAAAGTCCTGGTGCTAGTACAGATATATCAATTGTTTATTCCAGAGACATGTATGAGATGCCAGACTTTATTGTACTAGATTTGCAAGCAATGATCTAGTTGTTCTTCTCCTCTACCAATTCTGAGAATATACCCAGAGTGAAGAGAAGAAGCTTACCTTCCATTCTTTTTTCTAGAAATTATTTTAACTTTCCCAGCTACTAAAATCTGCAAAGATATGATGATTATATTTTTTAAAAGCAATCTTGCTTCTGACTGAAATTTAAAGATTGCATGTGCACATGTGCGTATCTCTGCTTCAGGCAATACCAGAGCTAGGCTTATTATTCATTTTCCCTGAAAGATAAAACCATAAATAATGCAATACCAGAGACTTGATCAGAATAGCTTCAAATAATGCAAAGTGACAAGAATATGTATCGCATTGCATACATTATCATTACAAGGTAAACAGTGGCTAAACTGATTGGCTAAAAATCAGTGACTGGCTGTTTCATTTCAACCTTGGGGCAGAGGATATTTCCCAGCTCATTTTTAAAGCTACTGCTTCCAAAAGGAAAAAAAAAAAGGGTGTTTCTTCATCAGTAAAATACAAAATCCAACCAGTTGTCAGCTTCACAGAGGAGCAATATCTATGCTCGCAGGTCATTAGAGGCAAGCACAATTTCTGACTTAGCATATTGCCAAGAACATCAAACTAGGACACCAATTGATAAAGCATTACTGAGAAACAAAGAATAATAATAATAACTATATTTAGCATCTAGAATTATTTGCATGCAGAGGTCATGTTTTCTTTGTATCTTTCTGAATAAATGTATACATATACACACAACCAACCAATGATTTTAAGAGAAAACTCATGGTTTTTTTCCAGCACAGACAGTTTCTAGTGCAATACATGGCCATAAATTCTTTCTTAACACAAAGTTATCAGAGGCTCCTAATATTTTCCATCCCAAAAAATATAAGGTAAAGGAACTTCTGGCTTTGCATTTGCATCTTTCCTACTGCCAGAGCAATTAGTGCAGCTTTGTGCTGATCAGCAATGTTCCAGGTGAAAAAGCTGACATTTCATCAGAAACTTCTGGTGACATAACAAAATTCAAGGCAGCCATTTCATAAGAGAACATCTCTACAATTCCTTCCATTCAAGCTGTCAATTAAAACAAGGTTTTACTGCATAACTGGCACCAAATTCATAACAAAAGAACTGTCTGACTTCAGAGTCATTGTATGAGAAAAATTACTGTGTGACACCTTGACAAATGTAACATTCTAGTACCTTGATACCATTATCTTCAATATCAAACTGCACAATACTGCCACAAAGGTGCTAACATTAGTAAGAAACCCGCAAGAGCTGCTGGCTGCTTAGTTTAGATGTGATCCTAGGGCTCAATAAACATAAACGTGCTTAAATAGACCTTGGAAGACTGCAACCAAGACTTGACTTCCTCGCAAGAAACAACCAGGATGGGAAATTTTGAGACTAAGCTTATCCCCATTTAAATGTCTTGTGTGACTCTCCTCTGGGTTAGAAATGCCTCGGTAAGTTCAGCAATAGCTTTCACCTTGGTTTGACACTTGGGTTGAATGTGCAGAGAATTGACTCTCGTTTTCCTAGGCTGAAAATCCTCTCTGACCACATCACCACGAATGCCAAAAATTTTACCCTATCAGTTTGTCTTCCCCAAAGAATTTCAGAAAGGCATTGACCAAAAATAAGGATTTCCTGAGGTAAATCTCATTTTTACCTGTTTTGTCTCGTACATATACACAGAAAATATTAGTTCCTTCTCTCAAAAAACAAACAAATAAAAAAACAAACAAAAAACCACCAAAAAACAAGCCATCCATGATAAAGACATTTACAGGGATGAAATCTCAGTGGTTTAGAAAGTGTACTTACCCTGAAATAAGAGTAAGCTACAATAATACACATCTGAAAAATTATGCTTAGGAAAAATAAAATCTGAAACTAACCTAATGCATGAATAGACAAATAATTTGGTTAATTTGGCACTCTGCTGCTCTGGTGAAAGGTCTCTAGTGAAAACCTAGTCAGCAGAGAAAATTATTCCCTAAGAACATGAAGATTTTGATCTAAATGATAATGAGGAACATCCAGATTCATCACTCATTTCAGTTCAAAATCTAAAGGTTTTACTCCAAGAGAACAACTCTTGACAACCACAGAAGGATGATACCTATGAACTTTATCCTTTACAAATGAGAAAACCACTTTCATTACAAGTCAATAAGTGTATTATGGAAGATGAAGTTTGCATGTGCCTAATAGTAGAATTTATAATTCTAAACTAAATACATGTAGACAAAGAAGTCTTTCAGTATGCAATGTCATGGGCAAAGTCAGTTAATCCAACCTCAGTTTCAAAAAGGTGAAAAGAGTTTCTGGATCTTAATCCACCAGCATTTTCTAATAAGAAGCCCAAATGAGTGTAAAAGTAGCCTTTAAAATGCATGAAAATCTGGACCATGCTAAATGAAAAGCATGTTACGTAAACAAAAAATTAAAGTTTTGTTTCTCTGTCTCATGTCTTTACTACAGAGAAATCAATTTTCTTTACACAAGTACATTGATGTAATTGATAAAAGGTTTAGCTGGCATATTTCTCCATATGTGTAACTTGGAACCGATGCAGTTTTGCTACAATAAAACAATGAAAGCTAGGTTCTGCCAGGGTTTTAGTGGGTTGGCAAGTTTTAGGGCTCTCGGCAGAGTTTCTTTCCTCACTCTCTGTATATTGGTGAGCCAAAAATTCACATAGTAATACAAAGCATTTCTTCTATGACACCCAAAACAGCAGGCAGAACTCACAATGCCCAGCAAAGAACTAGAGAGCATTCTAATCTCATGTCTGATGCATTAGACCAACGGATGCAGAAAGAAATCATCATTCAGTTAATTTCTCATACCATTTGGAAAAATATTAAGGCCAATTCATGAAATGAAACAAAACACTTCAGTTTCTGTAGGCAGATTCCAGGTCTGCTACACACACACTATGGTGATATCGAGATAGCAGGCTGTTTTCTACACCAGAAGCAGTTCCTTAACTTTCCTGGAGTCACAGAACTCCATACATGCCTCTTTTGGAGCAGTCAGCTCCCATTTTACCTTCTTACCACCTGACCATCGCCACCTTCAGCATCTATGGCCACTATGCCTTTACTGTTCCATAAACCCAGTTAGTCATGTAACACTACGATGATGATCATTAACAAAGGCAGGAAAGCCAGTAAAGACAAACTTGAATGCTACAATAGATGAGGTAGGTGCTGTGCTGGTCATTATCAGTGCACATTTCTGTGACTGAGTTCTATACAGACTATAAAAATGCCCTTCTCCGAGGACACCCTCTTG
>VZRF01006703.1:0-15140 GCA_013396875.1 Vireo altiloquus
CCCCAGGGGGTGCCCCAACACCGTGCTTGCCTGGCCTCCAAAGCCCAGCAGGAACAAAGAGTGTGCTGAGGACTTTGTCACTGCCTGATGCCCGGCTGCCAAGCCATGCTGTGTCCAGGGGCAGCAGTGGGTCGGCACAGATGTGGCAGCAGGATGAAGGGAAGGACCATGGCAGGCCCCTGCTTCCAGCCCACTGCATGGAGCTGTGTACAGTGAAAATGGGTCCAACCTGGTGATCCTCCAGAGTTTTCCGTGGGAATATGCTGCGTTTTCTTGCACTGCTGTGGCTGGCAAAACCGAAATAGCGTTACAGTGATGTGTGCATTCCCTCCCTTGGTTACAGAGGAAAATTTACTTTAATTCATTTGTTGTCAGTCTGAACTCTTGCCCAAAAAGTGTCTAGAAGTGGGCAAAAAGTGTGCACTGTGGAGATGTACTGGAGGTTTCTTTTATGAGAAGGTCTATGTTTTTATTGTATCTCACCCAAGAGGCCCTTGAAGTGTAGGGTGAACCTGAGACACAGCCTGTGGTGTCCTTATTATCTTTGTAGACAACTGAAAACCCTTTGGGTGGGAAGCCAAAGCTGTCCACATCACCAGCAATCACCCTGAGAACCCTGCAGCCCTACCCCACACCAGAGAGCTCTGCTTTGGAGCTGCTTGTTCATGAGGAAGTAGAGACAAGGGCCCTGATGACTATATTAATCAATCACCAAACATTTCTGCCCATTCTGACTCATTCCAAGGGAGTAGCAGAGCCTGTCCTCTAGGCTCACCTACCAAGTTTGAGCCTTGCTGCCACTGCTGTTTGATTATGGGGGAATGAAAGGAAACTATGCTTAGTGCTATTTCAGAAATCAAAGAATCTTTTTTTTAAAAGCAGATGTAGGCAAGAGCATGTCAACCAAAGAAGACAATAAATGAGGATCTGGGATCCACAGGGTTTTCTTCCAGTTAAGAGTAAGGAGACTGAGCAGCATAGCTCTAAGAGTGTGATGCTGTTGCTTCTCTTCACTGTTCTGAGCTTAGCTTCACCCCAGTCTTCAGTGCGGATGATTGGAAAGCTGGAAATTGTTAAAACCCCTTAAACATGGCCATTCTACCAATGTTTCCAGGAAAAATGGTAAGTCAGGGATTATGAAGCAGCACTGTGGCTGTGTGCAAGTGTAACAAGAGGAGCAGTATTCTCTGCAGTGTTAGGAGATGCAGAAACCCAAGGGAATGCAGAGGTGGGGATTGAAGTCAGAATTGGCTGGCTATTAAAGCAAGCAGAAGTTGGGGGATGAGAGGCTTCCTTTGATACTTGGACAGATAGGGAAATGAAGGTGATCTAGTCAGTTACAGAAAGTGCTTGGCACTAGAGGGAAAGGAATGGTTAATGTTACACAAGTGAAACATGACAGCCTTTGCTTTCATTTTCAAGTCAAATAGCTCAGAATTAGATCTTATCACTCAGGACTTGAATTAATCATGGAGCAAGTATTACAACTGAAAGAAATAGATCAAATTATAAAGGCAAGTTGCTACCAAGCTAAATGGAAACTCAAAAGAATGAGGAGGAATGAAGAGAGAGATCTGATTAAGATTAATAAAAATATCGGCTGTGCCTTAGGGAATGTTGATGTTCTCAAACACAAATTCCAAAGTCAAAAATATGGTGCTTTAGTTTTTCATCAAGAAACTGGGCTGGGTAAGAGCTTGAATTCTTTCAGAGTGGGCTAAATCTCCCAAGATGAAGAGGCTGAGTTGAGCTGCCCCCTCATTTGACTTTGTAGAAACTGTAGGTTACAACTATTGAGTGCATATCAAATAAGATCGCTATTTTGATTTTACATTTCCAGTTACTTTCTTTCATTGATTCGAAAAGTCCCTCCTATCAGACTCTCCTTGCAAGTGCATATACCTGGAAGTGGAATCACTCAGTGACTTTGTAGAAGCTCAACATTCTCTTCATTATTTTGGGGTATTTTAATATAAGACTTTGTCCTGTGAATGGGTACATTTTTAATCTGTCTGTCAACTCAATGACAAAGGCCTTTCCTTTTGCTTCAGGTAAACAAGCCCATCCAAGGTAAAAGTGGGCTGAGCTGTGAGCTTTCTGCAATCCTAGACACACTTTTGTTTTAGGATGTTTTCCGATACCTTTTTACAAGGCACCAAAAAGAATAAGAGATTCTTTTCCTTTTATGAATATACAAATGTAAATCTGAGGCAAACTCAAAAATCTCCAAATTAAATTTGACATTAAATTTTTTTCTAATTGTTTAGTATTTTTTTAAACTGATTATAAACCAGGGTCTGCTTTCCAGCTCTTCATAGATTTTTACATATATATATAAAAAATCTGTGTATATATATAACAAAAATCTACCTGTATGTATCTGGTTAAGAAACCCTATATTTAGGATGAAGAAGATCACTAGTATGATAAATGTTAAATTCTGAAAGTGTTGATCATTTGAGGACTTTGGGAGTGATTTTAACTGATTTTCACAAGAGTAAAAAAAAATGTTCTGCAGATAGGAGCTCACTGTGTTAATTTATTGTAAATATTGAACCTCTGGAAATTATAGGTGGAGATTTTTCTGTTTGCTTTAGTAATAACTTAAACACTGGTCCCTGATAAGTGCTGTACCAACAGATTGGATTCATTTTGGATCTCTGCGAGTGCTGAACAAAAGCACTAAATTGTGATGTAAAACAGCGAATACCAGCACTCACATCAGGGCTTTCAAATAGCTCAGTCCAGGCTGCTGTGTGCTATGCTGAACGGTGCTTTGCCTCCTCAGACACTGGATAAAAGCCTGCTCCAATCCTGCAGCACTGGGAGGCAGGGAATGGATGCTGTCCTGCAGACTGAAATGGGCATAACCAGGAGGCATCAAACACTGGCTTGGCACTGAGAAATTTCCAAGGAGTGGCCACCTTCAAGATATGTCAAGTTAGGCAGCATCCCAGTCCTGTACAGTATGGAGCAGATAGGTGGATGCTGGAAAATGGGTGTTCTAAAGTGTGATGCAACAGGCAGCGGGATGCACATCCCAGTACTGTCCGTCCCACCTTTTTGCCCTCACAGGGACAAATCTAAACTACTATGACCACATGGTTTGAGGACGAGCGTGATGGCTTCTGAGGGATTTGTGCCACTAAGAAAGTCTTCCTTAAACACTGAATGCACCTCGCTGTAAGAGGGCAGTGGTATTATGTCAGGAAACTGGAACAGTGGAAGGCTACGGGAAATTCTGGAATTACAGCAGGTTCTTTCTGCCTTTTTCCCCAGCAGAGGTCCAGGGTGCCAGTAGAACAGTTCTAGCAAGGAGCTCAATAACTGCCCTGTATCACTCAATGAATCCTCTTCTTATCAGAGCACTTACAGTCATCATCCATCTTCCAGGCTTTGAGAGGCAGTCATCCTTGTAGCATCACTTCAACTGACATTTCAGCCTCCCAGTGGTTTAAAGCAAGGGGGTGCAGGCAAGTCTGGTATTTAGCACTGCTTCTGGTTATTGAATTCTTTTACACCATTGTGTCATGCAACCATTTCACACCCTAAAAATAAACCCCGCTTGTTCTAAACCAAGTCCTTTGTCCCAGTGTGGGCTTGGTCACCAATTTACGACTTCTGAGAAGTGATTTCTCATGTTTGGCCAAAGCTTCCTGTTGTTGATATTTCTTAAAGGCCTCTGGGAAGAAAAAGATTTTCTAACCCTGTCTGTCTGTCCTGGCTTCCCAGGGCATAGCCCCTCACTGCCTGCATCTGTGGGCCAGCACCCACAGAGGTGAAGTTGCTTGGAAGATGCTGGAAGAAGACCGGTGCTGGGATGGGTACCTGGTCCCAGTGGTACCTCTGGGACTGTTCTTACCCCAGCTTCGCAACCCAGGAGCAGGGACAGAAAGGGAAAGGCCCAGAAGAGGTCTCCACTTGGTACCTTAAATGGTGGCCCCCAACTTGAGATGCTGGGGTAGGAGTTACCTGGTCTTGCTGAGCTGGATCAGCCTTCACACAGCATCTGGGCTCAGTATGAGGCTGGAGGAGTCACATTCCTGTGGCAGCTCTCCCCAGGGACTGTCCCCTGCCCCACTCTCCCTGCAGTTGCGACCACTGTCAAGCATACACAGGTCAGCTTGACCTAGGCCAGTCTCTGACACAAAAAGGTCACAACAAATGATGGCCAGTAACCAAAAACCTGTCTGCTCACACACTCACATCTTGCTCCCATGACCCATAGCTGCTGCTGTCTCCCTGGTCCTGTGCCAGCAGCAGATGTGGAGGCTGGCTCTGTTTAATTTCTCCTTTGGAGATGGGAGAAGAAACAGAGCTCATTTGTGTTCCTCTGTGCTCAGGGGTTTATGTGACCCAGGCCGACTCTTCACTCTGCTTCCCCTGCACTTGCAGCCTCACAGCTGCAGCACAGTGTGTGTGCCCCTCGCTGGCAGTGTCCCACCTGGTACCTGGGCTCCATTCCCTGCCCAGCACATCACTTGGGGCATCTTCCGGGAGCATGACAGTGAAGGAGTTCAAAGAACACTCCAAACGATGGTCTACTCTCATCCACAACATTTGCCTTTGATTCATTCTGAAGATATATTTCAAAACTTTTTACACTGCTGACATCAGAGGACCTTCACAGAAACATCTGTCTATTCCCTGCCCTTGGTGCCTTCTGCCCCTTGTCCACGGGCCTCATGCTGATGGCTGGACACTCTGTGGTCTCACCCTCTGTATTTGTCTGGCTGAGCTGTGGCCCAGTATTATGGACAGAGTGACACAGGGCAGGACACTCAGCAGAGCTCGGGTTTGGGCACAGTCGCACAGCACTAAGCAAGGACAGAAGAGCATCTTGAGTGAGAACCTATGGCAGATCTCCCCCCAAACTATCTCCTTTCCCTCAACCCCATGTGGGACAGAACTTTGGTGTGAAAAGTCACCATAATGCAGAGGGATCAGTGCCCTCCTGATTGCCCCATCCCTGAAGACACGACCTTGCACAGCAACACTTCCCCACTTTAGTCAAATTCCCATGACTCCTTTCCCTGTTTCTGACAAGCCAAGGGTCTTTTCTTTGCAGGAGGCCAATTAGGAATTCCAATCTTCCCGCTGAAAAATGTATCCTTAGAGCTGTCCTCACTCTGCCCCTCTCCAATGCCTTGCCCAGCTTCATCTCATAACCAGATAGGACCAGACAGCATCTGGGTGTGCTGGTCCAAACAAGATAGAACTGCCAAACAGCTCTATTTCTTCACCTCTATAATTTCGCAAAAGGGAAGCTGTACTCCCTGACCAGTCTGCAGCCTTTGATGTATTTTGATGTACCCTGTACATTTGCAATTTTCCCCCCACATCATTGTAGGATAGTACTAAGTGTGTGTTAACATAAGAGCTTCCAAAGAAGTTTGAAAGGCTTGTTTGTCCCTCTGCAAAGGGAAATCCTCCCCCTCCCTGACATATGCACTTATCGCTCCTGAGATTTATTCTTCGAGTAGCCACTTTCTGGCATTGTTCCTTTTTGATGATTAGCTATTCCTGACTCTCTGTTGAACAGGAGGTAGGAAAATTGGCAAAGCACATGGAAAAGACTTAACTTGTGTGACAGTAACACAAAACAAGGCAGGGAAAAAGAGACAATTAATATTTTTAATGGATGTTGATCATAAATGAAGGGGTATAATTCATTTACATGTGCTAGTGCCTTCTGATGATGAATTAAGGGGAGAGTTTTGGCATTGCTTTTATACTGATGTGCCCTCCAGTCAGACTTAATGTGCATATGGATAAAGCTCCGAACCGAACTGAACTGAACCGAACTCCATTAGAAGAAAGCTTTAAAAAAATTTCTCCAAACTAACCCTAAATAATTGAGTATATATATTCAATTATGTGGTTTTCCAAAGACTCGGCTTTCCATCTTGGTTTTTAGAAAATTACTTTTTATGTTTTCCCTGTTTGATTTCTAAAGTGAAGCCTTTCACCTTTACTGAGATGAGAAGTACTGTCAATGGGTGCTTGGCTGTGGCCCTGGCTCCATGCAGTAGCATTCAAGCAGCCCAGAGATTGGTTTGGCCCCTAGAAATTTTGCTATAACTAAATATTTGTGAATGTTTTTCTGACCTCTTTGATCTACCATAGATATACAAATGCCAGGAATATGGTCTGAAATCAGTCTGGATGAACACGCTAAGGCAGATCTCCAATACACACTGGGTTTGTACTCCAAGAGATGAGTTGTATAATGCCAACCTGGATGTTGCTGACAAAACCAACCAGATGCTCTTTTACTTTGTGAAAGAAGGAACCTCTGGAAGGTCCTGCTCATTTCAGAAAGACATGGTAATTCCTGTCACACAAAGTTTTTATGGTTATTTCAATCTGCAGCACCCGGGACACATTTTAAAGTGCTCAGGAGATCTGAGCCAGCTCACGCCTTGCTCTGAGTCCTGATGGGAATGAGAGCAGAAATTGTCCGCGGCTGTCCCCAGTTCCTGGGAACAAGTGGCCAGCTGTGCCTTCCTAAGGGGAAAATTAATGATTCTTGCCATATTTTTAGCCTGTCCTTCCTTTCACAGATGGAAAATTTGAGAATTCCAGGAAAATCTCAACACGTGTTGGTCTGAGTTTAAGAGAAGTCTCCATGGGAATGGGAGGTCAGGAGGGCGCATTGCCAACCCCACCACCCTACCCTGAGGAGCTGTACTTGAACAGACTTGAGTTGCTGGGGGCTGAGCTCTCCTTCTTGCTTTTGAGCTATTAAAATTCTTTCTTCTCTGTGAAAAAAAAATTCTTTTGAAAGAACCCTCCCCTCTTTTTTTTCTGTGTGGTTGTTACAAAGACAGTAATTGTTCTCACAAGCAGTTCCACAGTCACGGGTTTGGATGTACATAGTGGCTGCAAAAGGATTCAGAGGGAATGGAAGCACAAGTATGACCTGCATTAGAAAATACTTCTATATTTGTGCAATAGGATTGGAAGAACGTGGCACCTCCGTGCTTCACAGCTGAAGGGTAAGTTGCTCATCTGCAAAATATTCTCCCTTCCACTGACAGAAAGCTCTCAAGCCATTGTATGCTCCTGAAATACATTTCCAGGATATGTTGCTGCATGTAGTGATGCCAGGCTCAGCAATTCTGGCTTCTCCTTGCCCTGCTGTTCCGGGCAAGTAGTAGGTGCTGTAAACTCTGTGGATGCTTATAACTCCTCCAAGGCATTGTGTTGATAATTTTTCTCCCCAAGATTATTTTTAATCCCTGTTGGTGTTGCAGTTCATCTCAGAGTGCATCCCTGAAGTGAAAATTAGGAGGCAGAAAGGGTTACTGGCTTCAGGAAGAGGTGGCAGAGGCAACCATGGGCACAGAAAAATGGCTTCAGTGATGACTCAGTGGGAGCTGTGAGGACTTCAGTCTGTGCCCTCTGACGCAGGACCAAGTTCACAGCATAACCTGGAGTGCAGAGCTGGGGAGTGGGAGAGGTCTACAACATTTCAGTAGCTCCTGCTCAGCAAATCCACCCTGAGGTGCACCTGGAACTGCAGGACTTCTCTTTTCCTAGAAGGGAACTTGTCTGTGTCAGCCTCGGAGGATAAGGTTTTGCAATACGCTGTGGTCCACAGGTGCAGAGGCTGCCCACCCGTGATAGTCTGTCATCCAGGGGTATTTGGTGCTGGCACTGGGGTACTTGTGCCTGTTCCTTGAAAGCACTGAGGAAGAATTGAAAATAAAGAGAGTTCTGATGGTGAGAAACAGGGACAAGAAAAACGTTGTGCTCTTCAGGAGTTTAAAAACAGCTTGAAAAATTATGCTTATGGAGGAGGGAGGAGGAGGGGGGAGACATCTGTGCTTGTTTATTCATTCATATTTCTGTTGGCCTTTATTATATTTAGACCATGCTAGATGATGACACTAGAAGTGGTTTGTGTCTAATGATGATCTGGAGACCAGGAACGCTCCGTGGCAGCCTGTGCTCCTCCTGGCCCAGATTCCATTACACACATTTGACACTGTTAATGTAAACTCAAATCTTTCCTGTTCAGTTGTTTTCTTTATTTTCTTTCACTAACTGTTGTGAAGGCTGTTATCAGACAGGAGCAGAGGGAAATTAAACATCATTAAGCACTGCAAGACCTCTGCCCTTTTTGAGATGACACAGGGGAGTTTTTAATTTTTTTTGACAACTAAATAGAAGAAAACAAAACACAATGTTCCTCATATTTCTAAACAGTCACTGCAATGAAAAAAGTTCAATTCTGAAATAAGGGAATTAATCTTAGAGCTAGTGTTTGAAAAACAATGGGGTGCGTATTTGATATTTGGAAAAATACTAAGCTGGGACCTTGTTATAGCCATTTCGGGTGCCTTTATATCTTACAGAGAGGGAGAAAACCAGAACCAGCATATTGCTTCTTAGAAAGCCTATCAAAGATATCAGGCGTGCAATGTAATTTTTATAAACTGCTTTAATATAACTTTCTATAACAGTGATGTTCAACAATCACTTTGTCTTAATCTGCTTTCCTTTTTCCCTAGTCTGATGGGAGAATTATTCGAATGAAGAGAGAGGAAGGAAACAAACCTGGTGGTCCCAGCAGCTTTTGTCCACGCCAGCTTTGTGCTGTTAGATGGGAACTAAATAAATGGGTCTCTCCTGACATGTGAAAATGTAATTTTCTTTTTGCTATGTCCTGATGAATTCTGCAGGTTTTTCCTCACAAAGAACTCACTCTGGTGTTTATGGTGAGAATTCATTGGGCTGAGGATTGATCAGAAGCCTTAAATGCACATCTCCCAGCCTTTCTGGGACAAGGGCTGGCTCTGAAGCCCCCTTGGTGTCTGATAGACATTCTGCAGGACCCACCACCAGATAAAATATCACTGTGCAGGACAGATCTAGAGAACTTTTATACTTTATCACATCCTGTCTTACGCTCTCAGAGAGTTTTTCACGCACAGGCTGTATTTGAGGCTGTCTCAGTGTTGTGGCCCTAAGTCATTCTCTGTGCCAAACATATGCTATCCAGAGTCTCTGTCGGATTATGCACCCAGGGATATGTACCTTGGAATGCTGCCTGTGCTCCCGTGTGATGTAACAGCCCCTGCAGGGCTTTGGTTTCTCCTGCAACATCATCAAAAGGGATGTGCCTTGGCCTAAAGCAGATGCCCTGTGGGGAGTGGATTAGTGGGCTATTTGTCCATCCATTCAGCTCCCAGTTCCTTATCTCTCACATTTGTCTCTCTACTGGCTTTTCCACTTCCTTGTTACTCCATTTCTGGAAAAGGGCGGGCAGAAACAGAAATACTCCATCAAACGTGTCTCCACTGACTTCCATTTCCACAGTGCATATGATAACAGGCAAGCCAGGCTCCTCCTAGGTGTCAGTACTGCAGATAAATCTTTGCTTTGTTTGTTCAGTTAGAACAAACCTAGGCTGCCAGCTAGCATCGCCAATCACCACGTCAGTGAGGACTGAACCTGGCCAGAGGAACTTCTGATCAAGAAATAAGATTTTCTAGGGCCTGGAAAAGTCAGTATGTTGGATCAGATTCATTGGCTTGCTGCTGTGACAGTCCTAGGAGTCCTGGAGCAAGGTAGGGACCATCAGATGTGTGTGCTCAAATATTTGCTGGATCAATCTGCTGTAACTCTACTGATTTTCTTTCGCTTTCATATTTAATGTCTCCTGTTGCACTGGCACTGCTTTTCAGACAGTGAGCTGGTATCTTGTCTGGGTTCTGGAAAATGTTCAACCAAACGGTGAATGGGAGGCCCTTTCTCTGAACTGACCTACCCCCTCCATTCAGAAATTTTTTGGTAGATCTTTCCCTCTACAAACATGTAGAATTTCCTTCTTTGAGTTTACAGCAGCTCCTGAAGTGCATATACATGTGAGCATACAAAGAGCTCTGTGATGTGAAAAGGTAGAAGAATGGGCTATGGTGGATCATATGGAACATCTCCCAGCCATGGGTCCATATTGCATGAAAATTTAATTCAGTGTCTGGGTGGCTTATTGTGGCATCAGTTCCATCCCTACACAGATATCAGAATTTAGAAAGGGAAAAAAAGTAAAAAATTTAAAAAATCTTGAAATTGTCAGTAACAAAGTACATCTGAATTGTGTAACAATTTCTGTAGAAATGACCCTCTGCTGATTATGCAAGAAAGCAGATAACACTGGTGGTACGTGACTATATATTCCTTGCTTCAGTATAGCTCTGGGTCATTCCTTTTCCTTATCTAAAAGGGATAAGGATTTTACTACCTGGGATTTTACTCGAACTTTCTCTGCTATGTGGGGGTGTGGGGTTAGGAGGAGACTGCAGATCTTTTTCCCCAGCCTCTGGCCAGCTCCTGACCCCACCTTGCCAGCCATAGGACTGACCACTGCTACTTTTCTCTCTTTTGCTGCAGCCTACTTCTTCCTCCAGGTGATCTATGCTAGGAGGTTGTTTGGCATTTCACCTCCAAAGATCTCAGGCCCTCCTGAATTTGAAAGGATCTTTCGAGCACAGTAAGAAACTCCTCTTATGTGATGTTTGTCAGATCTCATGTAATAACACTGCCTTTCCCCTGCTTTGCTATTCCTTTCCAGGAATAATTAATTAAGCAATTACTCACCTCCCTTGTTGTTGATTAATGGGTTGAAGAGTCAACATCAGGATTGGGTTGGATCTTGAGTCCTAAACCAGCCATTGCTGATAGAAACTACACAGGAATCTCTGCTATACGATGAAGGGCTCCTAAAGACATAATTCTTGGTGCCTGAGACTTAGGCTGGTTTTATCCAAGTGGTGTCCAAACCTCAGGCAGCTTCAGCCCTGCTCTGAATCTCATGTGGAAAGACAAATTCCCAGAGAGATCTCAGCTGGAGCTGGGATGAGGATAATCCAGCATCTCTGCTGACTTCTGCGCTAGGGCTGCACTGGGGAGGGAGGAGATTCCACTTTTGTTGTAGCTAACCACTGGAAAAAAAGCAACTGACTATCTGGAGCTGGATCCTCTCAGCCATCCCCTTCTTTGCTCCTTCACCAGCCTAGACTCAGCTTCACCCAGGATCTTTTGGTGCTACTGTGTCTTTGAGAGCACAGGGCATGGCATACAAACAATCTCAACAGTTATGTGCTCCCTCCAACTCCTGCACAAAGCCCAGGCTGCTCTGGCCTTGTCTGCTTGAGGGAGAGACCTTCCCTACAGCTTGTGGCTTTGGGGCATTGACAGGGTTTGAGCTGCAGCATTTGGGAAGGGGCAGGGGGAATGGTTCATGGAGCTTTTCTGTGCACAGTCTGACCTGGGAATCTTTTCCTTAATTTCTCATGCCCTGGGGATCCTTCCACTGTTAATTTCTGTGAATAAAGCTGGCATGGGAACTGCAGGGAAAGGTGCAAGCCTGGAGGCTTTTTATGGCAACATTGGTTCTAAAAAGCAAAAGCCTCCAGTGTCTGGAAACTGCTAGGGGAAGCAGAAGAGGAAGAGCTTCTTTCCTTTCCCTAGTTTATAACCTTTATCTCTCCTGCCAGGGTGAACTCCTCTGAGTATTTTCCCATCTTCCTGGCACTTCTGTGGCAGGCTGGACTCTTCTTCCATCAAGGTGAGAATATCCCATTCCCTGGTTTGTCACCGGATCTGTTCCCCTGAGTGCTGCCTCAGTCATCAGGTCCTGCTTAAAGTCCAAACAATAAATTAAGCAGTAATTCTGTCTCTGATGGGAGGGTAGAGCCATAGGACAGAGTCTCTATTCCTTCACTTTGGGCTACCTCCTTGGTTCCAAGTAGCTCTGAAAAGCCCTTGGAGATGGTCACTGTGATCTCTCCTAAACACAGGTCTCGCTGCAGCCTTGGGTCTGCTCTATCTCTGTGCTCGCTACTGCTACTTTATGGGATACAAGGCATCATCCTCAGAAAGGTAAATACACACACACTCTTGCATGCTCTTACACACTAGCACACACACATGCTCTTGCACGCTTAGACACACGCTAACACACACTCACACACCCACTCACTCACAGCAGTACTCAGGGGAGTACATGGTAACCCCTGGGGGGTTGTATTTGGGAACATAATGTGCTTTGGGAAAGCTCAGGGCTCTTGGGTGCTTCAGGGTTCCTGCATGACTCAGCCTTGTCTCCAAGGCATAATGTGAGCATGGATACAGGGCTGGGGCAGCAACACAGGTACTGGACAAGGCTGGAGCTTCCCCAAGCCCTTTTGGGTATGTGTGTTTGCTCTCTTGAGGTGGAAGCAGGGCATGGGACCCCATGCAGGGGGCAGAGGACAGCCAGGGGCTGCCTTTCCACTCCACTTCTGCAGGGAGGAAGGGGCTGTTCTCAGGCAGGAAGCTTGGTGTCAGCAGCTGCCTCTCTCCCACCAGGCTCTCCCCGATGTACTTCAGTGCTGGAGTTCTCTGGATTCTCATTGCAGTGTCAGCCCTGGGCATCCTGCATTTCTTCCTCTCTCACTATGTAGGGCTGAACATCCTCCAGCTTCTCACAGCATGACCTACTCCTCTGTCCCTCATCACTGCCCTCATCTTCAAGTCCATCTCCCTCCTGCCTGCCTTAACAGACCATCTGCAGCTCAACAGCCTCCAGTGAGAAATCCACCCTCACCTGGGCTTTTAAAACCTCCTTGCTCACTGTCCAGCACTGGCAGGAACTGCTGACCTCTTCAGGAGATATTTTTCCCCCATGGCACTTTGTGTGCCAAGTGCTTCACAGCTGGCAGCTCCATCATGTCTGATGTGGAAACTACAATCCAAAACAATGACAGTTTTAGGAAAACTGGACATACAAAAGCAAACTCTTCTCAGTCCGAGTTTCCCAGCGAGTTGCCAAAGGGAAACGCCATGTGTTGCCCATTCTCCAGCAGCTCTGCCTTCAGCCCACGGCACAGAACAGGGGTTCATGCCAGTTTTCAAGGCCCACACCTAAGGAAGGCATTTGTTTAGAACCAGATGTAGGCTGAGACATAACGAAGGATTGAGGGGTAAACTGGAGCAGCCACCAACATGTTGTGCAAAAGTCTGTTAGTGCCCTCGTGCTGGTTATCAGCCACTGCTGTAAATAGGACTGTGCAAACTCATCACCACTGCTGCGTGTGCCACTTCGAACTCGGCCCAGTGACAATGGGCACAAATAAAAAGTTACTGAACTTGCTGTCCTGGGTGTCTCTTTGAGAGTCTGCAGCTGGGAGAGAACACAAACATGAGTGTGTGAGTGCAAGGTGGCTGCCTTTTTTTCCCTGATGTGCCATCCAAGGCAGCCTGCAACCCTGCATGCCATGGGAGGAAAGCTCTGAGGAGGAAGAAGTTGATTTTTGGAGATGTTGAGCTCATGGATTGGGGGCTGAGCCACTCAGCACCAAAAAGTGGTTTGCCCAGTGCTCAGGTCCCACCTGCATCAGGAGGGGCTGGATTTTCATGAATCCAGTATTCACGACACTGATGCTTTTGGCCACTGGTGCCCTCATGTTGGTGCCACAGCTCAGGAAATGCCTGAAGTGCTCCATATGTCATCATGGGGGGAGTTCACACCAAACCCAAAGAGGGAAAATAATTGCATGAGCATGATGCCAGTCCAAACACATTGTAAAGCCCACTGCTCTCCTTTCCCCAGAAGTAGGCATATTTGGACTGTAAGAACAAAAGGCAGGGGCTTTTTGGAGGAACTGATTCATTTTTCACATTGTTACTTTTCCTTCCATGCATTTTAAATTGGCTTCTCCAGCAAAGCCCCCAGTCCATTTCCCTTTCAGACTCTCCTCCCTTGGAGTCATGCTGCTGCATTGAAACTGGCAAACACTGCAGGGGAAGACTTAAAGCCAAACAAAAATAACTGTATCACACTTGTCTCTGCAAAGTTTTCAGTGCAGCAGGCCCCCATCCTCACAGGAATCCTCAGGTGTCACAGCAAGACAAACAATAACTTTTTCTCCTGGCATCTTTGGTGACCCATTTCAGAAAAGTCTGAGCATAGTTTAACACTGGCCTTGCCTTAGCAAGGTCAGGGAGGAACAGATTTCACAGTGAGATTTCACTAAGCCTTTGCATTAACAGGTCCTGCCATCTCCTGCAGTTGATCCCCAGTCCTCACCTTTTTACCAGTATAACCAGTCACCTCACAGAGAGTCAATGCAGAAGGACCAGCCCCAGCTGCTCATGCAGGTCTTGACTCTATGTCAAAATCCTGCTTTCTGGGCTTAGTCCAAGTGGGTGCTCACTGGTTCTGCAGATGCAATCTATGTTTTATCCTACAACCAGTTTTCTAAACCTGCTGTATCAACCTGGAGCCACTGTTCACCTCAGCTCTGCTTGTGTCCGCTCTGTGTGTGACAGGGCCGCAGGATGACTCAGAGGAGGGAAATTAATGATTCAGCAGTGAGATTGTAGCCGGCTTCTCCCCTTGGATGCACAGAAGACCATTAAAAATCCTGGCACAGTGCAGTCAGGCTCTGGCCTTGGTGGCTGCCATCACCAGTTCTGCCACAGAAAATCTGATGGGCACATCATCAGCCCTTTGAACCACTGTCAGAGGGGCCATTTCAGGTGCCCTGAGCAGAAGGGAAGCTGCTTCCCTCCACCAGGGCTGCTGTCATTCCTCTGCTGCTTCATCAGTCAAAAAAAAAAAAAAGCAAAGCTTTACAGGGATCCATGGTTCAACCAGCTGATGATTTTGGGATTTACCCAATTCATGCTGCTGCTGCCCAGCACACTATGCTCGTGCTGTATGGCACCAGTTTGTCCACCTGCAGCTGCTGCAGAAGTGCTGAGGGGCCGCTGGGCTAGTAGAGGGTGTGCTGAGGGGCTGCACCTACCACCCCGGGTCACCGTCCCGCAGGTGTGAAAGCCACCGTGTGAGCACCAGTTTAAGGGTGATCCAACTGACAGCGGCACTCCTGCGCTTCCAGGGGCTCAGATGCTCCCTCTCAGCGCTGAGAGGGAGCGTCCCACCGCTGCCCTCGCCATAGGGGACAGGCCCACGCCGCCACCCCCGCTCCTGTCGGGATTCGTGCCCCTATTCCCCCCGATATTTCTGTCCTCGCTCCTCCCGGGATTTGTGACCCCTCCGACCGCCCCGGCCCCCGCCGCTTTCCCCCGGCGTCGGGAGAGGGCGCCGGTGCCCCGCGGCTGAGCGAGGAGGGGGCCCGGGGGTGTCC
>VZRF01006704.1:0-78179 GCA_013396875.1 Vireo altiloquus
CCTTTTTCAAAGAACAAAAAATAATCAGTAGTTCCTAACTCAAGTACCAAATCACTTTATATCAGAAAGTTAGGTTCAGATAGCTGCAGAAACAAACCAGTGAAGTGACAACAGCCCTACTTAGATTCTTCATTCAGCAAAGCAGCTTGAAAGAGAATACTTCCAAATGCATTTTTTTTTCTTTCAAAACTGCTAACATAACAGAGACAATTGATGGAGGTAGCAATCAATGAAAGAGAGAAAAAGTATTGCAATTTTATTACTATTACTACTGCTATTAGAACTACTTTAAGGTATAGTATTTTGAAAACAACTTTCCAATTTGGGGAGTTCTGAAACTTGGAGATTGGCAATATTTTTGTCTTCCCATATTTAGCTGTTACAACACTTAGAGTATAACACAGCTGAGGCTAAATTGGCAGCAATAGCTTCTTTTCCCTTTCCTCAGCTGAACCCTATCTCTCCTGAGCAGTAGAAGTACACCCATCCTTTGTGAACTTTCTACAGTAACCCTTTCTTAGGCCAAACCCATGCCTCCCTCACAGCTCCAAGACTGAAATCACAACCCTGAGCATCACAGCACCATCTTCTTGCATATTCTCCTCATCCCATTCCTACTCTGCTTCTACTGTTCAATTCCTATAGTGTCCAACTTCAGGCAAAGAGAAAAGAGAAAAAGACTGGCTTACAACTGCCAGTCAGGGGTAAAAACTTGAAACTTCTTAGTCTCCTCTTTGAGAAAAAAGGACTTCTGAACTGAACAACTGGAGTTGAAGATATATGGAAAAATCCTAATACAAGTTTTGTGCAGCGTGACTAGCAATGGGTTTGCAGACAGGAGAGGCAGAAGGGTCATTAGTTTGACATATCAGCCTGAACTGGAGGAAGCTCTGTGACACCAGCCATAGGAGCAAGGAGGCCCACAAGCGAGGAGAAAGATGAGCTGCCTTCTGCACCACTGGCATAACTGATTAACCTAAGGAGCTAAAAGAAGAAAATGGAAGAAAATCAATAAAAGAGGGGGAAAAAGGAAGGATTCTACTCAAGCAGCTTATTAATTTGTGTGGGAGCAGAAAATGGATTAACTTCTGGAGAAGAACGGAAGGCAGCTGAGAGTACAGATTGACCACACAGTACTATGCTAATGTAAAGGTCAAGGAAAGAACACTGGGTATAAAGTTCCTGTTCAGTTTCTCATGACAAGTTTTCCTACACAACAGTAAAAATTATTTTGTACAAGATGACATCAGTGTGTAAATGCAGTAGCAGAGTGACCTGTCCAGGGGAAAGTAAAATAAGACCTGGCAACACAGCACAAACACAGCAATTCTAGTGAAACGTGAAGAAACATTTCTTGCTTGCTCTTGAAGCAATTAAAAATAAACAACTTAAAATATTTCTTACTACTGTACTTTCAATATCCTCAAGGCATGTTCTCAGATTAAATAGATGGCACTCTCCTACAAACTTTGGTCAATTTTTCTCCCATCTAGTGGGGTTTGAAGCTTATTTATCAGCCATTCAGGTAACCAGGCAAACCCATCTTCTATGCAGCTTCTAATACATTGTAACATTGTTTTCATACCCTTTCATACACCTTTCATAGCCCTTGAGACAAACATATATGCTCACATTCTAATTTAGCACCAAGAAAAAACAATTCTATGTATAGAATACACTTCTTCATTGCAAAATTTTTGACAAATTTGCAGTACACATGCCAGTGTAATTGAATCTATTCTCAAAATAAATCTTCCATCTTCCATTTAAGTCTTTGTTTAGTTAAGTAAAACTTTGTTTCCTACTCAGGTAAAACACATAACTACATTTTATTCAACAAAGTGATAATTAGCAGTAATAACTTCACCAACAGGAAGATTATTTAAAATTCCTATTGCAGTCCTTTTTTATTAATGTTTGAAGACAGACCAAGAGTGTTAATAATTTACTTAATTTGAAAGTGGAAATGTGGAGTTCAAGGTGGTTTGGGTTTTTTAAATGAGAGTGCAATGCTGTCATCTGCTTGCACTTCGTGATTATAAAATACTAATGTGAAGAAAGTAAACATTTGATTTTAAAAGAAATACCCTTTGGAATCCAGTTAATTCTTCAGTTCACATGCTTAGCAAAACCCACTTCAATATTCAAATACTTTCTCCAATAAATTAAACAACTCCTATGAATGCAGTATAATTTCACTGATATATCCAAAACTATTAGGTGATAAAGAAAATCTGACCCTGAAGTCAAAATCATATTTAAAAAAAATCATCTGGAACATACCTACGCAGGGGAGGGAGTAGCCAAGCTCCGGGTCATGGATGAACTGGCGGTCATTCAGCATGGTCACACAATACAAATGGAAGCAGTCCAGGCAAATGACATGGCGATGCACACATTGGAACACAAGCACAGGACTCCTGTTAAAAACAAAATAGCAAAAATAATGAAGGACTGGACTGAACTCTACAAAAAGCTTCATTTCAAACTTCTAATTTAATAATAATTTTTAGTTCACAGTAAACAGGATTATTACATGGGTAAAAATAGAATTTATCCTGGCATATTGCAGCACTTTTAAAAAGAGATGGTTTCTAACATGAGTCAGATGTGAGGAAATGGAAGTAAAGCTTTTACTGAAAGTTGAAATTTTACTGAAAAGTGAAACCTAAAGCAAGAAAAGTCCTTTACTAAAAGATATCCTTTGTATGAGGTGATGAAAGATCATATATGGTAAAACACCAAATGGTGATAGGTAAGATAAAATAGGAATGTGACCAACTAGGAAAGCTAAAGATTTTCTGAAAACCACCCTGTGCCTTCAGCCTCTTAAGGCAGCCATTTTAACCCTGCATAGAAGGCATTCCCTTAGTAACAATGAATAAAGTAATTCAGTTTCTGGTCAGAGGTATGGGATTCAATTTGGGAGCAAGACACCTAAACTTAAGTGCTGGGCATAAATACCAACCAAGCAAATGAGAAATTCCACCTATGGCCAATATGCTTAGCAGAGGTTGGAGCTGATTAGCCTCCAGGTATTTGCAGTGGGGTGGGCTCAATCACCAATTTGGCTCCATTGCCTCTATGGGCTGAGTCTCCACGGATCACTACAGGAGCCCAGTCACCCATCACACATGCAGAGACCTAACTAAATATGGCTATCCCAAGCCTGACAGAATATGCTACGCATTATTTCTCATCTTTAAGAACTGTTACCAACCTCAAGTCTCAAAATAGCAAAAATAACAAGAGATGTGTTACATTGAACACATCAGTGAGATTCCCATTCAAATGCTAAATTATTTTACTCCTTTAATGTGTTTGTGAGTGAATGCAGGCAGAAATTTAACATAAATTTCAATTTTTTTTAGTAACTAGGAAGAAGGACAATTATTTTTAAAAATAAAAGTATGAATTCTCACCCATTTATGGCACTCCAGGAGACACGTTTTTAAATATAAAATCAAATACAGAAAGACTTTTGATAAAATCATTAAAGTTAGCAGTACTGCTATGTCTTCTCTAAAACCTGCTAGATGATGCTTTGAAAACCCGCTGAAACAGTAAAACACAAAGCCTTCAATGTGGGAACACAACTTCAAAATGTAATCAATAATTTCACATACTGAATACAAACATTTAATCTTCCATGAAAATATGTTTTAATATTGCACATACTATAGAATTCACGACAGTGTGTTAGTATCTCCAAAAATATAATCTCTGTGTTTTAAGGATTTTCTTGACTAAAGCAGCTTAAAACTGAATTAAATAAAACCTCCCCAATACTAATCCTTATTAGTTGCCCACTTGCTGTTCTGAATGTACCAAATAATAATTTAAAAAAGACAGCTGCAAGGCAAAATGAGAAGCTGATCTCTATGAGTTTATCTGCTCTGGGTGGTCACAAAATCATTATGGAGAAAGAGGAGCAGTTATCTTGTCTCTACAGCGCAAAAGTCCCTATAGTCATCTGTCAAATGTAACCTTTAGAGAAACATTCCCAATATTTCTTAAACTGCAGATATAACCAAATTTGCCTATAGTCGTAATGGATTTCAGTTTAAGGGTTAATTACTCTTTTTTATTACTTCAGTATCTGAATATCTTTTCTAGTTTCATGGGAAGCTCCCTGGTTCTAAATTCACACCTCTGACCTTCATTTCAAAGACAAAATTCATGCATGTGGTGAGATGCATAAGAGAAAGTCATCAAAAGTGGAGTATCCTAAAAAAGCTAGGCCAGAAATGAAAATGGTTTATTAATATTTCCACCTAAACCTGTACAAAATCAATACTAACAGCACTTCATTATACAAATGACCTACTATGATCAGTTTCTGCTGCAAATTATTTTGTGATAACAGATTTTGCTTCTTAATGTATCATGATTGTCTAAAATCAAAACTATATTCTCCAGAAGAGGCACAGCCATACACGTACATATTTATACCACATCTTTATTAATCTTTAAAAGCTGCTATCTTTTAACACCATCAGACTCCAAGCAATGTGTACAAGATAGATATAAATCTGGGTTCTGACTGTGTCAGAAGAAACAAGCTTAGCTTTCACAGCTCTTCCATTGCCTGCTAATTTTTCAGCCCAGGGTATCTGTGTTATAGGGCTTTGAGATACTCGATCTATATGCGATGGAGATTCATCCAAATTCATTTTACATTGGAACAATCACTGCAGTCCAACGTTTGCAGATTTTGTATCAAAAGAATGCAATTCTACTTTAAAAGGTGCATAAAAGTCTTCTTCCTGAGATCAGCAAAGATGAAGATGTAGCTATTATGTTCACAATGCCCAGGTGAAGCTAGTGAATACTCATTTAGGCCATCCCCAAGAGTTATTGATAGAAGCCTTGGTTGCACCAAACAATTTATTTCAGAAATGAGTATTATGAAAGTAAAAAAAAATTGCCACAATGTAACAAGGTCCCTTCAATCTAACATAACAGGCTAGTAATGTAAATCTGATATATATTTTAGAAAGTGTTTCATAGGTTCCATTTACATAACGTGTTTGGCTGAATCAGAGGCTTCATGGGAATAATATATAAGAAAAATGTTTCTCACAGCAAGGGATAAATTGGTCCTTTTTGTTTACCAATTAGGAATGTAACCACTTTTAAAAATTGAAAATCCAACATTACAATGCATCACTGGAAATTTCCATAATAAGTAACTCACTCCTGTGCTTGGATTCCTTTTCATTAAAATTTTATCAGCATGCATTGACTTAAATGAAAAAGAAAGGGGACCTTAAATGTTTCTGCTTTGTGTTACTACTGTTGGGTAACTGTGTACCACAACAACAGCACTGATGGAAGTGGCTTTCTTGTCCATAAGCCCTTTCCTCTTTCCCTCCAGGGCAGCAAGATGCAGATAATTCTCACTGGCTAAAGAAAGATACAAAGACTTGATCTCATTCAGGTGAGAAGTACTCAGAGAAATTAATTGTTCTAGTATATCCCAAAAATCTCATGATGGTTATTAATGTATTGAGATTGAGTCCAATGGCTATGGTTGGGAAAGTCTACTTAGCATAAGGAATTATTTGTAGACATAACAGTGGATGTTATACCTTATATAAAGTTGATACATTTTTCAATGTCTGCAGAAAAATATATGGGGCAATTTGTCTCTTGCTCTGCATATTTTGAAAAAAGCCAGACTGACTTAAACAGCACACCACATATATGAGACCATTATTTTTTGGAAAACGTGAGCAGCCACAGTCTGAAGTACTTTGGGGCAAGGAGTACATCTAAGCCTGCAGAAATATGTGGAAATCATGTTGGACAAATCTGTGAAACCCCCTTGAGGTCATTTCTAGGTGACAGTTGGATTTCTCTCACCTCAACCTCAAAATCTTAACCAAGTAATAATAAAAACCTTAGCAGATGTCTATGAGGCTGCCTTGATAGGATTACAGTCACTGAAGCAAAAATAGCCATGTGGGGTTCATTTCTCTGCAGTAAATAAATATGAATGCACACAGCTATATCAAAGTCTTTAACCCCACCTATGAGTACTATATTTGTCATAAAACACTTCCGTATTTCTAGCACATTTTTCCACTTTGGCAATCTTCCTGTACCTCAAGAAGCTTACTATATAAGTACTGTGAAATAATTTCACTTATAAATGGATCTCTGTGTCATGCTTGAGGTCATTCACCATTTAAGAAAACACAGAAAAAATGTGTAAGGAAAAAAACCCCGAAAATATAAACTTTAGTGACAGACACTACAGGCATTCTCCCACTTCATAAGCAATCAAAAGAATTAAACAGGAATACTATCATTGAGCAGCAGTCAATCCATTTTGGCTGTATCCTTGTAGCAGAACGAAATTACAATGCCTAAATAAGCCAAATTATTCATCCATCATGTGGCTTCCTCATAGAACTGTATGCAGGAGAATATAGTCTTCTAATTCATACAAAGCTGGTGTCACTTCTGGCTTTCCTGTCTATCATACACATCCCACAGTCCTATTCAAAGTCTTATTGAAAGAATTGCCTGTTTATGATGCTTTAAGTGCATGGTCTTTTTACCATGAAAATACTTCCATGTACTTTCTGATTGAATATGTTATTAAAATTCTCTAGAAAGATGCTAATATTTCTATAAAATATAAATATAGAAAATATATAAAAATTGCCACAGTCATTTGTGGTTTAGAAATTATACAGTTTGGAGGAAAGTAGAGCAGCAAATCCTGCTTTTTAATGAGTAATATGCTATCATGGATTGACAGAAAACAGTGACCTATCAATTTCAGGCAACTTGTGAGTAACAATGCAGGCACCAAATATTAGATAAGGGTTGGCATTTGAAATGGGTATCAAGACCTTACCATAGAAAAGAAAAAGTACAAAGAAAAGTACTGAGAAAATAATATCAATGATATGACTTTGCAGTCAAGAATCCATCTTCCATGGACTTTTAGGAGCAAAAGAAATGTACATCCCTGCTTTTCCTTTCTTAAGGGTTGAAAATATATCCTTACATAGGCTGTGTGAACTAAAAAACCCAGTATAGATAAATATTGTATTATCAGAAAACTAACATACTAAATCTCTTAAAACAATAACAACAACAAAAAAGCCAACACCTGGTTTTTTGTCTTTGATCACTTGCCACAGAATGCATCAAAGGTCATGAAATGAAGGTTATGAACGCCATGAGACATCACTGTGAGAGCTTAAATTTTCTCGCTGTGCTTCTGTATAAAAATGTATTCTGACCTACAGCTGTTAACTTAAAGAGGCATCGGCAAGTGAAATCTGACCTATTTTCTCCTCTATTACGTTACATGTTTTTCTCTAAAATGTGCTTTCATGTTTCTTATTTCCACTGAAAAGCAGTGCCAAGAGGCCAGAACCCAGAAACCATCAGACAGTAATAAACCGGAATATAAGAGGGAAAAACAGGCACACTTAAAATTTGCGCACATGATGGCAAGTACTCCTTTCAGCAGTGTTCCTGTTAACTCTGTTAAGGTTTTTTCAGGCCATGGAAATGACACACATTATTGCCTGTAAAATCTCTGATCACGGTGGCAGGCAGCAGCATCTGCCGCCTGAGGACATGGGCAAGGGAATTCTGCATTGCATGCACTGATACATTCAAATTAGTACCTGGCACTATGTGTGTGCTCTGCCTGCTTGCTCAGACATGCCTTGTATGAGCTCTGTGGTCAGACTCAATAACAACCCTGTCCACTAACAGCTGAATCTTATGATATCAAGGAGTAGACAGTGATCAGGCTGGAGGAGAAACTCATCCTGTAATCTACCGGATTAGCTGTTCACAGTGCTCCTCTGCACAACAAATAATTAATAAATCAGACATGCTTTGAAAGGAGATCAGTAGAACCTGCTCCTTTTCCTTCCTCTGTGTCTGTAAATCCTCACTAATGCTCCATTGGAGAGAAAATGAAAAGACCTTGTTAATGGAAGCAAGAGATGACAAATGTGAACAAAGGCAGCAGCCAGCCTATAAACTGCCCTGACCCAAGCCCTGGTTTGCTTGCTGGTTACCCTTTGTAGCTTGCTGAGCCTTCAGCTTACTGTGAGCTGATTCCTCCATACTGACTCTTTGGCTTGCAATGACTCCTCAAATCTGTGTTGCTTTTACCACCAAAGGATGGCAAATGCTTCTTTCACCGTTCCCTAGATTTAAGCTGGGTCACNCCCTCAAATCTGTGTCGCTTTTACCCTCAGCTTTTGCCACCAAAGGATGGCAAATTCTTCTTTCACCCTTCCCTAGATTTAAGCTGGGTCACAGCAAACTTTCCTCTCCTCTGAGGCAGCACCCAGGCCTTAGCAGCACAGGCAAAACTGCTCATCTCTGAGAGTCCACAGCAATCACACACTCCTGTTAGCCCAAGGAGCCTTCCTTTCACAAGATCATAACTTTCTCACTAGAGACACACAGTAAGAAATCAGTGTCATTTGCTTTTCAGGAAAAAAAAATCCCATCAACGTAACCAACGAAGCTGGGACAATGATGGGATATCACAATAAGAGGGAGAAAGCCTAATTTCACCTGTACCATTTTCAGCACCACAAAATCCTTTTGTAATTAACAATGAACAAATGAAAACTCAAAATGTCTTCTAACGGCATTTTATTCTCTCGATTGGTCCCACCAGGCCTACTGAGGTCCTGTGGATTTCTTTCAGGAATTTAAACCTTATTTAGCAATCTTGTTTTAGTTTTACTCTCTACATCTATGCTAGTAAAATTAACACTGTCAGAAAATGTTTTTATGCCACTGGAATGCAACTTTCTGTGCTGTTAAATTGTTAGAATGGGCCCTGGCATGGTTTTCAGGTTTGCCAAATTGGAAAGTCCCTAACAGTTTTTGGGCATAGTCCAGGGGTTACTGTGTGCCATCTCCAACAGGTAACAGCAGTCTGCATGTGGACACTGCTTAAAAAAGCAAGAGTCCCATGAAAACAGAGCTTTTTTAGACTGTTCTTTTATTGCCACAGCTTATCAACCTATTTTGTTTTATTTTCTGTTCCCAAAAATCAAACCTTTTGATATAGCCTGTGAAAATTATACTGTTTATAAACACATTATAGAAGAATGTTCCTAACATGAAAGACACAATCATGAGCTCTTTTTGTCTTCTTGAGGATGCTTAAATCCCTGAAAAGGTACAGGAGGAAAAGAATATTGGATATCATTTTAAGGGATGCTATCATATTATACTTTTCATTCCCTGGGACTCCAGGAGGGACTAGAACTTTTGGATAAAGCACATCTCCACTGTGTAAATTTCAGTTATTCCTTTTGAGTTAGCTTTGATACACCCTGGTGCCTGAACTTTAGGACTGTATTCCTTAACATATGGAAGAAATAAAGACTGGAAAACAGTGTAAGGTAGAGAAGGGGGGAAGAGGGGAAAGGAAAGAAAGATGAAAGAGGGAACAGAAGGTAGAAGTAATACATTAACTGCATTTGCTCTTAGAGAATTATTTTTCACCACCTCAATATTATGTTTTATGCTTTTTCTCATCTTTCTTTTCAAATTTATATGTTGATCCAAACAATAACTTGAGGGTGCTTCCCATTAAAGGAGTCTTCAGCCTCAATGAAAGATATGATTATTATCTTATAAACAAAAACACCCTAAAGCTATTGTTATAACAAGACATTTCTTTATAGAAATCCCTTTTTTTAGCTCCTCACTATCTTTAAAATTTAGAGATAATATTTTATCCTTTCCTCCTCAAGGCAAATACCTTAGCATAAACGTCAAGATGCAGTTATATGAGAACATCCTCTACATCAGTACCTCCACTCAAAGGAAAGAACAAGCCTTGGGCTAGCAAGTTTCACAGAAGGCATTCTGACTTGGCAGATTTTAAGTGTTCAAAGCAGTCAATTACCTTTAATAATCTGAAGAAAATAGTTTGCAGTATCAACCAAAAAATTGTAGTGAAAGTGGCTTCTTTATGTCATTTTCATATTGTGAATTTCTGCGTCTCATCTTATTACAGCCCTTTGACACAATTGTAGAATTTAAATGCCCAACATTCACTCAACTCTATGCTCAAATTTAATTAACCTCCTCCATCTTCTTCCCTACGTGTCAGCTTCCAGTGTATAAAATGGAATCAACTTTCCAACTAGAAATAAACCAAAAAACAACACCACCACACCCTCCCCTCCAAATTAAATTGTAAAACTAAACAGATTATTATAAATTTTGGGAAGCATAATTTCTGAATTTGTAACTGGGACAATTAAAGTGTGCAGAAAATTCTAAAGATTTATAGTTATTGAACTCAATTCAAAAGAGGATTCCAGAAGCTCAAGTAATTTTAGGTTCCTGTTTTCTATTTAATCTCTGCATCCATTTTCATTCTTTTTATACTGCCTGTTTGGAGGCCTGTTGGCTGGTTTTCTTTCAGGGAATTACAGTATATATGAGGTTTCAGGTAATGTACTGTTCTTTGTACAGGAAAAATCTTCTCTCTACCTGACCTAGTAATCTCTTCCTCTAAGGAAGACTGACATAAATTTAAATATAAATTTGCATTTCTATAGGAATACCAGATCTCGATACACAAACAATGTGCAGAATACAGTGAAAATCAATAACAAATAGACACACGAGATTTATCCCTCTCTTACTGAATATTGCAGAAATGGAAGAAAGGGTATTTGCAATAATGCTTTATAATATCACCTCTGATAATCTTATGGAAGCTGTTTCTGATACTAACAAGAACTGATGACAAGACACATTGTAAGAAAAAAAATTGTGGTGGCCATTTCCTCTGTTCTTCAAGCAGAACAGGTTTCAGGTGATGAAATAGTGATATACTATTCATATAAATGTCACAAAACTTATATGAAGACACTTAGTGGAAAACAAGTGTGCCTGAAAGGGCTTGTATCTCAGGGATCTCACTAAAACTTCACTTTTGTCCAGTTTTCCCTTGTTTTGATGAAGCAGCTTACTTCCTACCTCACATGTAGCTAGTTACGTGGACTGACACAGGGTGAGGGAAAAGTCGTATGGATTTTTGATCTTGTCCTCTCCTTGTCCTCACTGAGCATTTGCTTAAGGAAAAGGATGCAGAAAGCAAACTCAGCAACTTTCTCATAGGGGACATAATAGCCACAATTATCAGCACTTATAAGTAGTTTTGACTCCTCATGTCTATCTACAGCTTTCCCAGAACACATGGATCATTCCCACAGAGACTATTCATTCTGACTCTTCTGTTAACACACTCTCTCTGCTAGAATTAACCTGGCCTCAGGAGAGAAGGCAGGTTATAGGTGGAAATTTGATATATATCCCAGTAATGTCTGTGGGGAAAAAAAAAAGAAAGAATAAATTTAGAAATATTAAAAGGCATTTACTAAGGTAAGCTATCTTCTGTCTTCAGCTTCCTTTTGACAACTTGAAAACACCATACTAAACTGCATATGAGCTGAGGTCTGGGTTATAGTCTAGCTATCAGGAAAAAAAGGAGGAATAAAGAGAACAAGAAAACAGAATGGAAAACAAGGAAACCAATAATTTGACATAATAATAAATGAAAGTCATTTGACATATGAAATAATAACCTGGAGATGCCCTGCAACCAGTATGGATAGCATCACTACTTAAATTCATTGTCCACCTATATTTATTCACGGGCTGATCAAACCATAAACTATATACAGAAATCTTTCACTAAAAATTGTGGATTTCTTCCATGATTGTGGCAAAGAGAATATATTTGCATGTGTGTTCTAAGAGCTGGCATGGCTCTAAGAATCTGTACACCACTAAAATGTGTCCAAGGAATACATTTGGACTCTGTGAGAAAACCCTTCCTGCTCCTTTTCTTGTTCACTGATGAAAGATACTTTATTATGCAAAACATACTGACCAAACAGATAAACAGAGCATCACTTAATTCAAAATGTAGCCCAAAATAACAAACATTTCCCAACACAGGTTTCTGGAACTCATGCATTTTTTCTCTGTTTCAAATTATAGAACAACACCAGAAAAAAGTGACAACCCCACCTTGGTATTTACCAATGATCATTGGAAATTAGATCATTCACCAATCCCTAGCCTCTATTTTTAAGTGAGACATTCAGACTATTATACTTTCTCTAATCAGCTGAAATAGATACGAAAATTGTAATCCAAGGTATACTTTTTAACTTTTACTTAGAGCTTTTATATTCATAAGTTCTTAAAAATCAGCGCTGTTTAAAAGAGGCTATTCACCTACTTTGTTTCAGAAAAAACCTCAAGTAGATCAGAATATAGGGGAATGACCTGATTAGATTTTGGTTTTTACTTCAGTTGCCATGAAAAAATAACCTCTGAGATTAAGACTGTATATGGTAAAAAATAAATAGTTTTTTAATGTTAGCAATCAAGGGCAAAAGTACATTTGGTAAACTGCAGTCTGTAGATTGTGTCAAATAAAATACGTAAAAAACTTAAACCCCAAAAATGCAGATTTCCTGCCTCAAAACCCTTAGAGATGCTTAGAAAAAAGCTATTCTTAAACTAGGGGAGTCTGCTTTGCCCTTATGTTTCAAAATAATCTAAAATGCCACATGGTATATGGCTCCATTCACAGAATAAACTGCAATACTTCCATGGGATATTAAATTCCATATCCTAAGTTACAAGTCATGTACATGACCCATGTAAAACATTACTCAATTACACCATTATCGAGTTTACAAGTAACAATACTGAAACATGAAATGTCAATAGATATTTGATATTTAATTTTAAAATAATTTTATTCATGTGATTTCTACCATATATATCATATACTGTCATAGTCTGGCCCCACAAAGACAGAAACTCTTCTGGTAATAATGAAGGGAACCTTGAAATTCAGTGATGAGAATTGGAGGGCACATAGAAAATGCAGCTGTGCAAATTATGTTAACAAGTAAAGACAGTAAGAGAATAAATTTGTCTGAAATCATACATCCTCCTCTCAGTACTGCTTCATGTCTTAGAAAGTAGTTCATACGTAGGATTTATGCTTTCTTCAAGAGAAAGGGTGCTGTCTTGGGCTCAGCCACACTCATTTCTAAACGGACGGACACAGCACAGACTTTGATTAGCATGAAAGTAACGACTGAATCTGGTAGGAATTTGGTGTTGCTTCTCTGCAGTTAAACCAGAAATGCATTGCATTTCTGCAAAAGAACAATTACATCACAGCAATGAAAAACTAAACAGAACACTAGAATTTAGGTTTCCAAAATGACAGAAAAGTTAAGGCTTGTCTTCTTTTCTGGATCTGATTCTGTTTGAATTATAACCAATTGCTAAAATATATTATTTTATCTGACCAAAATTTGGCCATACACTTCTTTAAATAATGACAAAGACATAATTCAATGTGAAAAATAACATCATATATTGACAGGGGCAGACCAGGTGTTTTAATCACATCTAAAAAATTTAATTGCACAGCAGCTGCATCCAGAAAACATGTTTGCACCTGTACATCTGCTTAATTTTAGCTGGAAACATTCTGCTTTAGCATTCATTGGACATCTTTGCATTTTCAAGTGGAGGGTGACAGAAAGTTCATTTCTGAAATAAAACTGAGAAAAGTTTTAGTGAAACTTCCTTGTCTGTCAAAATGGTACCTTTCTGCCTCCACCCCAAATACCGTAATCAACATGTTTTTCATCACTTATTCAGGAGCTTGGGGCACTGTTTAAGGCCACTGAATCTCACTACTGTGCTTTGCCTGACCTGACTTAGAGTTCAGAAAATTGCATCGACCAAGTTAAATCAGTAGGTGCAATAAGGCATCATTTTTTAGGATGCTCACAGTACCATTATTTACACCAGGCTTCCTAGCAGTTACATCTTTAGCTAGACAGGTACTGGAGCAGACTCTGCCTCACTCCTTTGTTGAAACTTTACAAGCTGGAGGCAATGTGCAGATGGAGAAGGAAAAAGAATAAAAAAACGACCAAAATAAATATAACCCTTGAAATGACAACTACTAGGAACAGTCACCAATCCAACTGTATGGATGCAATACAAAGCTTTTACAGAAACTGCCAAACCCTGTGAGCATGATTGATCCCCCAAAGAAGGTTCAGGCCAATTTTTATCAAAACTGACTCACACATTCCCCATTATATAAGGCACAAATCATGTTTCCCACTCTGTGGAACATTAACTAGCCTGACAGTGATCTGTTCAGCCATGTGTGATTCATTAGGTTTTCCTTCTGTTTCTGAACATGAGCTGTAGAAGAGAGCAGCCCTTGAACCCCAGCCTGCTTTGGCAAAGTGTGAGAAGTCAATGACATTTCCTTGTCTAGTGGCATGAGAAACCCGCAGCCCCCGGCGCTCTGAATCACCACGCTACACGTGCTCGGCTGAGCGCTGGAGTGGAGCAGGTTTTATAAATAGTGCCTACACAGGGCTTCAGTGTACTTGGGCAAAGGACATTTTTATTTGAGGACTGGCCTCGCTACAGACAGCCTTGTTACAAGGGGTGAGGTTTATCGGATTAGAAGCAACACTGTTAGTATTCAGAACACATTTCCAAGTGCATATGACATGTCAGCTGCTTACATATCTTCCAATTCTGCTTCACATATTCCTTTTAAAGTTAAACATGAAGTGACAGAAGTGTAGAAATATCTATGTCCTGTACTCTGTGAACATAACAGCTAAAAAAACCACCTTGACATGTCAGCTGACAACAGAGAAAATATCCCTGATCTCTGTTGAGGCATTGTGATTCCTAACGTCAACTACTTATAATGGAGAGGAGAACTGAAAATATAGAATCATGAAGGTCACAATTAAATAAATATATAAAAAAGCATGAAGAAATTTTTTTGCATGTCCCCAGTCAAGAGTTTCAGCCTTTGCTGCTTGTTGTGTCTGTAAATCTACTTATTATACTCTACAGAGACATCTCAGAGATCTAAACATACGGCTAGCTGGTTGTTTATTTCAGGTATTTGTAGCTATTTTCTTTTTAAAGATATTTTCCAACATCTTCTGTTGACAGAAACAACACTTTCAGCAGCTAGTTCTTCAATCATTTGAATAAATGAAGCACTCCCTGCAACAACTCACTTTCCTCCAAAATTAATTCCCTAATACTTCATTTTTTTCCTCACTTTTCTCCAGATTTGTCCTTCAAGATCTTTCTAGTTCTATCTTCAGCTCCCATTTTCAAATCAAGGTGAGTTTGATGATCTTGATTTTCTATAGGGCAAAGAATTTAGTCCAACAAAAGAGGATGACCCTCCCATAAAAGTGATGTTACAAGACATTTTTCCTCTTAATCTCAGTCTGTATTTATTGTACAAACTTTAACTTCTAGAAACACAGGGGAAACAGGTATAGAGTCATTTATGATAAACACAGCATGCTGTAGATTGCCAAAGGATTTCTTAGTATTATTCACATTTAATTTTACATTCGAGTAACTAAGAAAATTTTGACCTTGCAGTATTTGATTTTTGAGAAGCCATATGATAAACTAAGACCTTTCCTTTACCTAATAGTTGAATGGTGGGGTTGGTTATGTTATGTACCCTCTTGGCATGAGGTGGGAGCAGGGTAGAATGGAACTGCACCTCTTTAAAAGCCACACATGCCCACATGACCTTCAATATCTTGCCTATGCTGTAAATTGCATAGGAGATGTTTCTTATGTACCTTGAAAGGTGAAGAGCTTCAGCAACCTTGTCAAGATTCTTATCTGTACTCAGAGGATGGGGCCTAAATTTAATCTTGCTTAGTTCTGCATTAATCAGAACTGACTACACACTGAGGACAGTGAAACTCTTGCCAGCTGTAAAACCAGTGGGAGATCAAAATTTTCTGGTAAACAACATACTCACAACTCTCTCTTTTGGTGTTTCTCAGATAATGGGTCACAAATGGAACTGGAAAATTGCAGTAAAAATGTCACATGTTAATAGAACAATCTTATGGAGGCCAAAATCTTCAGTCAGGTCTTACAGGTAACAGCTGTGCACATTTTAAAGATGAGATGAAAGGAAGCCTATTACAAAAACACTTGCCTTGGAAATGGGCAAAGAGGCCACCTGAAAAGTTTGAGAAATTCTAACCATTTTATCCAAACTACTTCTTTTTCTTTTATTATTCACTAATGTTATTTGTTTAAGTGTCTTATATTCCATAAGGTCGCTATTCTTACCTGTCATGGATATTGCAAAAAAGTCTAGTTGACATAAAACTAGTGCACCTGTTTCTGGGAAGCAAACCTTCAAATATTTTCTGATAGTAATATTAATACTCCACACTAGAGATGATACTTAATCACCCTAGGAACCATGTCAGTGCAACATATAGTTGCTAAGTGAAATGTATAAATGTGTAACTTCCTGACCTAAGTGACAGAGGAGCAACAAGAAAAGGTGTTCTGCTGGATTTCATGCTTTTAAAAAATGAAAAGGGCACTGTTGTGATTAAAAATCAGTTGTGGTTAAAAAGGACATCTGAAGGTCCTCTGTTCCAGGGCAGGGGCCTGGAACAGAGGACCTCCAGATGTTCCTTTTAACCACAACTGATTTTTGAGTCTGATTTTGCGAATGAGATATTACCGTACAGTAGAACGAACGCAGCTAAAAATTGCTATGTTTCATAAAAGAAATGCAGAGTTGCACTGTTCCTTACTAAAAGGCAACTAACTGCAACTGAATATTGCAACCCCAAACTGAAGAGTGTACAAGAGAAGGGGTGCTGGGCAATGTAATTTTTAAACAGAAGAGAGTTATGAGAGCGGATTATTTTATTTTGGTCATGGTGGGAGCACATGTACTAACTTTAGCAAGGACTGTATCCTTTCCCTCCCATGAGACACAAAACTGCTTGCAGGGCTCCTCTGTACCCTTGTTTAATCTGTGACACTGCAATTGGAATTTGTCACTCTAGGAGCTACATCTGATGTTACAGCCTGAAGCAGAGCTCAACCAAAATAAACAATCTGCTCTATTCTGCTTAGACTAATACGACAGTGATGTAAGCCCCAGCACACTGGAAAATGCATAAATGGGCTGCCACACAGCACACACACGCATAAAAACAGCAACACATCTCACAAGTTTTATTACTAATACACATCATGTGTAAGAAGCCTTGCTTGGACTTTGGCTTTGCTATGCAACAGTATTTTTTGTGTGTGTTAATGTGGAAAATATGCTTATTATTTCAAATAATAAGGAACTTTGTGCTGCACAGGGAAAACATATTTTTCTTAAAAAAATAAGATAGTTGAGTCAAGAATTTGCTTCATCACAACTTGTGCAGTTATTAGGGTGGGAGAGCAATCTGAACAGGATTGTTTTATCATAAACATCCCACAGTGACTCAACTGTGCAATATTTGTCCCAATACCTTGTGTTTGAGTACAGTATTTTCCCTTCCTTCTCTGTGTTTCTCTCTCTCTGGTATTTGATTTAGGGTCTCTGGAGCTTTGCCAATGCTAGGCTGTTCGTTCCAGTTTTACATACAGGCTCATTTATGCAAATAGTCACGTTGAAACCCTAATCTGGTTATTCCTTCTACTCAGGATCACTCAATCAGAAGGAGGATAGGGAGGAAAATGCTGTACATAATTCTGTTAAATTCACCAGCCAGAATGGCTGACCTTAAATCTAGAGTCTTACATGCAGTCATTTTTCCTTTTCTCTGTCCCCAAGCTAAGAGAGCCCTGCAAAGGCAACTGACTGAGTAGGTCACATTTTTCTGTAAAGTTACAAGAGGTTATCTTGTTGAAATAATTTTATTTCAGGAAAAAAGAGGATGCAGTGAAAAGGAAAGCAACAAGGTCACTTCAATAACATCACAGACTATTTTGTAACTGCCTTGCTATTTATATAATTTTCATCTTGAAAGACAAATTTTTACATAGAGCATTTTTATATAAAAAGGGAAGAAAAACCAGCAACAACAACAAAAAAAGATAATTATGTGAATAAAGTAGCTCATGAAAATTAAGGGCGTAAGAGCAACACCCTTCTCTCTCGACATCAGGCACAATTTATACAGCCCCACAGCAAGCTCTCCCGTATTGTCCTGCCAGTGACCTCAGCCCTCATCTGTAAAATCGTTTTCTCAAAGGACACGAGGTTATCTGTTCTGGGTGAGAGCTCAGCTCTTGTGTTCCTTCTCATCAGAGACCTCTACATGAGCCCAGCTACAGCATCACAGCTACAATTTAAAATGAATGCTATGGAAGACGCTTAAAAAGCGACGGCCACCGGTTCACATTGTGCAGAGAGAGAGCCATCCTTGTGCAGGCAGCCTGCCCTGCTCCCTGGCCCTGCCCAGCCCATCCCGGGAGCTGCTGTTCCCCGTGTCTCTGCAGGGCCGGGCGCTGCCCAGGCAGGGCTCAGCCCGCACTCGGCACCTTGCACCGCAGCGCTGCGAAATCAGCAGGCTTCGGAACCCTCTTCATTTTTCCAATCCTTACTTCGCACAGCTTCTTCCACTACATCCTACTACTAAAGGCATCGTGCTTTGAGCGTGCTTGTTTGTATTCCAAGCTGTACCTCGGCGTGGATGTGGGTATTTCCCGAAGCCTCCCTTCCCCCAGCAGCAGGCTGCAGGCAGCCGAGATACTCTGATCTGCCCCTAGATGGGGATACTGTCCGCAAATCGCTGCGCTGGGATTACAAATTCAATTCTCCCAGCACAAAAAACTAAAATTAAGTACTGGCTATTTATTAATCTCTGGCCCATTTATGAACCCCCTCATCCTTCTTACATACTTCTCTGGCCTGGGCTGGCACACTCCAGGGATCACATTAAAGCCTTTAACTCTCTCTCATCCTTTTTCTATGCTGCAATAAGAGCTATTTTCCAATCATATAAACCTAGACAGAAAAGAGAAGACCTAACGGCTTCTCGGAGAAAACTCTGGATGCTTCCTAGATTAGCAGCAGCCAGAAAGTGATGTAGGGACAATTTTTTCTGATAACTGACAAATTTCAACAAGATATGATAAGGGAATGCTTGCGTTAATTTTTCTGTTTAACTCATATGGCACATAGTATCTTTCACAATTATTGCCAAGTGAGTTATCTTCTTCATATTAATTTCTTTTTTCAGCTTGACACTTTTCTCAGCAGGTTGCAACTAACTAGCACTATATTGAAAAGTCAAAGAAAATCCCTAGAGAATATGTTTGGTACCCAAATAAAATAATTTCATTATTTTTTCCATGTTTTTAGAAAGATATCAAGAGTGATTTCACACAGCAGAATGAAAAGTGGTGATATAAACAGATCAACCAATTTATTTTGCGTACTTACGGGTCCCTTTCCACTTCATTTCATCAGGAATCTGTTCTGTGCTGACCTGTACCTCTTAAAGTCATTTCCACTTACACTTGGAGTGCAACTCACTGTCATATAAATTGGAGATATTTTATATGCACTATGTGCAAGTATAAATGGACAAAGGCATGAAGCAAATAATTAATTCCTCTATGACTACTAGTCTCTGCCAAAGTGATGAATATGGTATTTTTTCTACTAAGTTAAGAGACAGATTCTGCAGTTTGTTTCCTAGAATTTATTCTAGAAAGTCTGTATGTTCAACTACATTAATTTATTTAAAATAAATTTATAGAAGAGTTGGTGGAACTTCCCTATAAAAAAAAGATTTTTTTTCATGATAACTAAAGAAAAAAAAAAAGAAAGAAAAAATGAAAAGGAATAAAGAGCATGCATAGTGAAACAAAGCAGACAATCAAATAGAAATAGACAGAATAATTATAGATGTCTGAATAACACTCCAGATGGCATTTTGGGCATCGCAGTTAATAAGCAGGCTGTTTCAGGGGACCAGAATGTTAGCACATTATTGCAACAACTGGAAACCAGCAGCTGAAGCATGTCTGCCTGATTATCCAGGGAGCAGGCTACACGCAGTAGCTAAACCCAAAAAAATACGGTGCCTGAATGCTTATTGGTATGACAGGTTCAGGAACCCATTTTTCTTAAACCATTTCTTAACAGTAATGTCCTTAAAAGAAGTTATCACAGGCATAACTACCACTCACTTCATGAAGAAAAGGTTTCAGACCAGATAATCTGGTCTAAGTTGGAGCATTGAGCACCAAGTTTGAGAAAAGTTATCTTTTTGGCATTAGTTACCCTATTCTATATATTTATATTAAAATTTTTATACTTCTGCTCAGATGAAAATCAAGCTGGTCCCTATGTTCTTCTTTCTCTGTGAAAATTGATTTTAGTAAAAGCCAAAGTTAGAGCTGAAAGAGAGTTTACACTATGATTTCACTTTATTCCTTTTTTCACCAGTGGAATCTAAAAACTACTTCTTCACAGTTGCAACTGTCGGGGTTGAATGTTAAATTGCATGCCAAAATGAGCTTGATATCTTGTCAGTTATCTTCTCAAATGAAATACATCATCTTCAGTACAGCAAAGAGTCCCATTGCTGATATGCAACCCTCAGGAAATGTATTTCAGGGATGGAAGGTCTGATATTTCCATCAAGTAGAAAGACTCTTAGCAACACCCATACCATAGTAAGTCCTAAATCTATTCTAAAATGGCAATTCTGTGAAAACATAATATAGGATATTCTCCCAAATGTCAGAAATAATGTGCCTTTTTATTTTCAATTTCAAATCAAGGTTACACCATAGAACTCTTACTGATCCAAAATCAGAAACCGTGATTTTAGCTCTGGAATCAGAAGCTTCACCACTGAGTATCTTCATTCTTTTTCTTCGATTCCTGTGCTTAGGTTTCCCCATTAATGACTCCTCAAGTTTCTTTGTACTTGAACAGATCTACACATGAAAATCCTGAGCAAAAAACACAAAGCAAACAAAACAACCAACCAAACCCTTAACAGTAATCCCTGAGATATTAGCAAAATAAATACAGGTATTTTTAGTAATTTCTGTATCTCATGGTATGGTTCTAACTGCTTGCAGTTAAAAAATTAAAAAAATACAGATCTTGACTGCTCCTAAGTTTGCAAAAAAATCCCCTGATAAGTGCTGTAGAACACATTTGTCAATTAAAGCATTTGCAGAGCCCTTGTGCTTCCCCAAGGACATTAGATGCATGTTCTGAAAACAGAAAATAAATACGTTATGATGGGGGGTTTTGTTGTTGTGGTGGGTTTTGTTTGGGTTTTTTGTTTGTTTGTTTTGCCTGGGATCATTATCATGTCACCATTTCAGAAAGCACATACTTATGTACGCCCTGGGTGCAAAATCTGGCACTCTTTTGCTAAACTTCATACGATTGGTGATTGAGCAGCTCTCTCATTGTCCAGGTCCCTCTGCAGGGCCTCTCTGCTTTCAAGGGAGTCAACACATCCTCCCAATTTAGTATCGCTGGAAAACTTAGTACACCTTTGAGTAGCTTGTCTACATTTCTGCTAAAAGAAAGTAAGTAGAAAAAAAACCTAGAATGTCATGAAAAATGCACAGGTAGGGGCTTAGCTTGGTAATTTACATTGGGCAAGATGTGCACCCTGATTTGACAGTGTTCTGCCGATGGCAAGATCTTTTTTCTTCACACTCCATAATTTTTACAGGCAGAGGAAAACAAACAAAAAAATCCAAATCAAAGCAAAATGTAACCTGAAAAAGCTAAGAAATTAAACACAAGTCAGAAAACAGAAAAAAGTATTTGTTCTCAAAATGTAGGTTTATGTTACACATACCTTAAGCATAATAATTAAGATGTAAATTCAACAAGGAAAAACAGAGTAGTGACTATTATTTATGCCCGGCTGGATTAAGTAAACTTTGTGGAAGAGGATTTACCACTTCTTGGACTAACTTTGAAACACTGCATGCCAGATAAGCCACAGGGGAAAAAAAATGCATAAAAAGAGCTTGAAAATTTCAAGGCTGCCAAGTTCTCTATTGTCCGTTCAAGAGTTCCCATCCACCCTGTCCATAGAAATCTCCTTGAGCAGCATCTAGACTACGGAAGTAAATTATGGAAACATTAAAGAAACGCAAAAGAAGTGTAACAGAAGTTTAGCTTGCCAGCATCAGAGCAATGTCTCACACGCTAAATAAGAAATGGCCCACCTCTGCCAGACAGGATTTTAATGGAGTTTGGATCCTAATATGCTTTGGCATTTCTCTGATCTCCTTTATAGTATGAGCACCTTGTTCCTCTTCTCTATCTTATGTCTCTCCCTTTACATGCTGTTAAAATATTTGAAAAAACTTCCAGAGACTTTGGCCATTCTACTATTAATCTTGCTATCAGTAAAACAGTGAGTTAAATTAATTTCCCTTAAAAAAATCACAAGAGATACACAAAACTTTTCTCAAAGTACAAGAACCCCTAAAAATGCTCTCAAAATTATGATTCAAGTCATGTCCAGATCATTCTTCTGCTTTTTCTTTCTTCTGTCATTTGTCCTAAATGTCTTTTCCCCCGAGTTCAAAACAGAATTTCTTGAACAGTTAACAACATATAACAAAGAGAAGAAAGCAGAGCAAAGGTTGTCTTCATAAAGGGTATTTTCACCCAGACTGCATCAGCAGAAGATTGCCACAATCCTTTAAACAGTACATGAAGCCATATCATTGACTCTGCTTAGGCACAGTAATATGCTATCTGCAGGCCAGCTTCAGTGGAAGTCTGAGATTTAATTCAGAATTATTTCTTTGAATGGATTCAGTGATCCTCAACATTAAGACCACTTAGGAACCACTAGCAAAGATGGCTTCTGAGTTCCAGAGATTTTCAGGATTTTTCAATATGAATCCCATGCACTAAAATAAATCAACGTGTTTACAAGAGAAGGAAGATACTCATGGAGCTTCTATGAATTTTCAGCTCATAAAAATGCCACTGCTTTACTAGATATTCTCAGATAAAGGTGACTACTATTCATTATTTGAATTACAGTTGTACCAGAAGACACAGGGAAGAATGATACCTCATCATGCTGGGCATAATATAAAATAGAAAATGAAAGAAAATTCCTAACATAAGATAGGTAAGAATCTAAATAAACAAAAGAGGTGAAAAGGCATTGGGAAATAAAATAACTTGTCTGGAATAATAGGGAAGTTTTACCAGATGAACAACAGAGACAGCACGTAGGTGGCCAGAATCAGGACAAGTGTCTGATACCTGTGGTTCACAGCATCACAGTGGGAACAAAACAAGTGTCTTTCACAAACAATCTACATCAAGACATTTATCTCAAACAGAGAAAAATAACCAGAGCCTACAATTGTATGATTGCCATGGTCACAGGCTCATGTAATGGAATGTCCTTACATTCACAGGAAAACTCAAACTGAAAAACTTACTCATTTTTTGGAAAGTCAGGCAAAAGGAAAAGCAATCAGGCAGCCACCTTTATCTGTGGAGAGATCCGTATCAATACCATACAGTGATGGTGGATGGAGAAAGTTGATCCTACAGAAGCTTCCATTGAATAGTTGCTGGGATCATCAAGAGGAGAGCAGAATATCACAAACCAGAGGGAAACTGAATTCAGGGAAAAACTTTGACTTTTAGTGTTCTGCTGAGGAAAGTAACATTTATTAAAGAGACAACAAGATTGAGCATCTGTTAAAGTCAAAAAAAAAAAAGATGATAGCTTAGGTTACTAATGAAAATATTTTATTAATCTTTTCCCTTATGAGCCACAGTAAAACCTCACAGTTGAGTATGATTAGAGGCCTTTTTTGTTTGTGTTCCATATTGAAAACCTTGATTTTGAATAGATGGGAAGTTGCTCAGGATAAAAGAGCCTGTCAGAGCACAGGTGAAAACTTTTCAAGTTAGCAATTGTTCTACATCTCTCTTTGGGCTCTCAGTCACTTATTTTCAACATATTCATATCATTGTGTCATTGGGATTTTTTTTAACATAATGCCGTAGAAAAGTGAGCCTGTAAAATGAAACTGCTAAATCCCAGCTTTATTCTCTAATGACTGCCCATCAAAAATGTTCAGATTACCTGTCAAAGAAAAGATGTTTTCGAATTTCTAGTTCTTCATGCCATGTGGGAACCCAAAAATCCCAGCACTGTTGCCTTTTATAATCACACCAGTAAGAAAAAAATAAGCAATCAGAATGTAGCTGACAATCATAATAAATATTCCAGCAAAGTGCAATAACTTGCACCTTTATAGCAATTATGTGTTTCCCAGATAGAAAAAATCCTACACTTCTCAGTAAAGTAAGTAAATAGAAATATGTTACATAGTTACTAGTTATATAAAGTGGTCTTTTTGTCAAAGGATTACAAGAACTCAAGAACTTGTGACATGTATTTTTTTGAAAGGATTGATGTCCCTTCACATAAGCAGAAGCTTCAGGTTTTGAAGAAGCATGTTGAGGTTCTTCTGTTAGAGATATACTGGACATATACAGAGAGGCCTTTTCTATACACACAACAAACTACAACAGATACTGAGGAACTATTACCTCACAATAAAAATCCTTATACAGTTACCATGTCTGAAGTTGCTATATTAGGCAGATATTCTGCTCCAGAATAATAAGTTCCTGTTTAGAAATACAGCAAGACATACAGACTGCAACAGTTATTATAAGAATAATTTTTCCATTTAAATCCCTTCTTGCAAATAAGTCTGCAACATCACTTATCCATATTTTACTGATAAAGAGCTGAATAAATAATACTTCTCTACCTCAGAAAGGAAGGTAATCAAAGAAAGAAAAATCCCATTTGTGAGTATTTTTTAACTCCCTTAGTAATGAACCCAATATAAAGGATTTTGAGCAATAAAGTCAATAGTGAAGTAAAGGATATCAGATAACTTGTAACTTACGCTGCTTACTTAAAACCAGTGGAAATGTAAAGAATAAAAACCTCAGCTTTTCATCCCCTAAAAATAAATCACTGTTTTAAACTGCATAAAATATATTATACTTCATTATATCACTGCATTATTTCAGAGTCAAGGGACTGAAAACTTCTGAGATGGTGGGCAATATATAAATATTTGCCAATTGCAAATATTTGCTGTTATGCAGGGGTGATACTTATGAAACCTAAAAGAATGTCATCGTGACTTGTTTTGTTGAAACTGTATTCATACCTACTCTTTATGACAAAGATTTCTTTTTATTTATATAAGCATCCTTTCTCAGAGGGCATTTTACTGAATATGACTTTCTGCTCAGAGATAGAAGCTTCCAGGGCTCTGATATCCATAAAGGTAATGAACAGCCTGGTAGCACTGTCAGATGCATCAGAAATCTGACAGGAAGAGGGAAGGGAAAAGGAAGGATTGCTTCTAACCAGTTCAGACTTCGAAATTTTCTAATGCAGATAATTTTTCAATATTATATTTTTACTAAAGCCATACAAAATAGACCAAATACTTTTGCCAACATTTGTCATTCCTCTTATGTCTTTCCTCTTCTATGCCTCAACTCCGCTTCACTGGTTCCTCTGAATTTGACTCTTTATATGTGGCATTAAATTACAGTTTTACAGGTATTTATGGTTGCAGTTCAGGTAACCAAGAATACTGCCAGTTTTCAAAAGCAGATGAATCTGCATTTTTCTATTTTTCTTCTTTTTTGAGGGGATAATTTATGTTTGTTTGTTTTTGAAGTAAAAGCTTCCAAATTACTTCCTTTGGAATATTAATATTCTGGATGGTAATACATATAATTTTCTAACACTTGTGCATTTCCAAATGAAATTATAGAAAATTAAAAGGAAAGTTGATAACTGGATTACATAACTCATGTAGTTATAGGATGACTTTTTTTTTTTTCAGAAAAGAGAACACAGAACTGTGCACTGAGGGGAAATTCTCTGACCTCCACTGCATATCTGCTCCAGAGTTGAAGCAGACCGAATGCTTTGAGAGACATTAAGTGTGTGATAACTTAAACACTGTAGGTTATAAAAAGTCACTTAAGGACATGCAATAAACTGCCCTCCATCATGACAGACAGGACAAGTATCCTTCTATGCACCCAATAAAAATTCAGAGAGCATTGTATTTGCATATATGATAAAGACATCCAGTACAGTGCTGAAAATACACTGGAGATGAAGGAATACCCTAATATCCAAGTTAAATACATTATATGTTTTTCTGGACAGAATTTGGGAGCAGGACTGTATAAGCAGCTGAGACTTTGTCTATATACAAGGCAATAGAGAATTTACTCATAGAAAGAATTCAGCTAGCTTCATTCCTCTTAGATACATGCTGGAAAACCAATGACCTGGGATTAGACCACAGTCACCATGCAAATAATTTAATTGTACTTATTACTGTTGCTTTTTTTCCATCTTCACAGCTTTTAAAAAGTAAAATACTTTGAACATAGTCTAACAATTCCGTTGAAATTTTTAATCAAACAAGTCTGCACTTTTTTTTCCTCTTAATCAATATTTCCAACCCATAGGTGCAAAATATAACAAGAATGTAAGTAATGTATACAGAACAGGACCTGTTGAGGAACAGTGTTATCCCTTAAATATTCCTCTTCACTACATTTGTGTTCTGTATAATGATTTTGTCATGGTTGTTTTCTAAAAGATACTGTACATGTCATATCAAGAACACCAAAATAATACTTGAGTCTCTTTAAATGAAACAAGAATTGGCATAAGGTTAACTTTACTGTTGTTACAGCATAAAGTTGTAAAGACAAGCCAGTGACTTTAAACTGTTCACAGTATTTATTATCTGAATGCTGCTGCAAAATGCATTTTTATAGCCTCAGCACTTGGTAGGCATTAAATAGCTGTCAGAAGAGATTTCAAGAGTAACCTTGTTAAGTTTCAACACAGATTTCACAGCACAGCCAGCCTCACCAAAATTGCCTAGCTCAGGTATAAGCAGCTACACACAATCTTACATAAGTTAGTGTGTCCTTCCCTGTCTTTACAGAACAGCAAAACTGTCCAACACCCCACGTCTCCAGAGGAGACATATATCACCTGAGCCTTTGTGCTTCAGCACACTGAACTTCATGTGCTCTCTATGCACATGAAGAAGTGAAGGAGGTTACTGGTGAACTACCGGACCTTAAGTGGTTTAGTTACTACCCTGGATATAAATTGTGCAGGTCCTCACTCCAAGCAAATGAGAAATTATCCATCTGGTTGTTGAACACTTCAGGTCACACCAGATAAAAGCGTTTTGAACACACAAGATCTGAGAAAAGGCCTAGTCCAATTCCTCACCTGAGGCAGAACTTGACACTAAAAAAAATAGATATACTGTATGTATACGTCAGTACTTTCATAACATAAATAGTAGATATACCCAAATGGGAAAAAAAGAAAATAAAAGAGAGATAAATAGAGAGTGAGAGCATGTGAACTTTCCCTCCCTCTAGCTACTGTTATGTGTAATAGGCATGGAGGAAAATAAAAATTTGTCTGAATTATGAAAATTCCACATCTAGAGCTAATTGGTTGGCAGCTCACTGGAATTCACTATGTCTGCTTTTCAGTCCAGGTGACTCACCAGTATGAAGGTCTTGATCACAATGATCAATGATGCTTTAAGTGACAAAATGAAAACTCAGAATAATAAGTATAATTAGAATTACAGAGAAAATAAGCAGACATTCATACTATTTGGTCTTCATCATGCTTTGAGTCTGTAAATGTATGGATAAGGCAATCCTGCAGTATCTGCAATCGATTCTCATAATTACATCAATATATTGAGAACTTAAATGAAAACCATTTCCTCTAATACCAACACAATATGTTACCATAAAATAACATATACAGCTTCTTTGACGACTTTATATAGCTTAGGTTTACATTTGAGACTCTAAACACATTGCCCAACAGAATGCTAGGAGAGGAGGACTACTTATGAGCAATACTTTGGAAATATTTCCTATTAAGGAAAAAATAAGTTAGAAAGAAAGAGATTGCAGCCGCTAGCACTGGAAATATTTTCAACATGTCACTGATTTAGAAAGTAAAATAGAAGGGTGCTGACAGATGTTTTCTCTAATGAGGAAGAATGAGAGGAAGGACTAGATCGTAATTAATGTGGAATAGTCCCTTAAATAGAGTAAAATATCTGGCATTTAGAAAACTACCAAAATTTCAATTTTTGTTGGTAATGGAATACAGGGAAAAAAACCAACAACACTCCAGTTCTGTCTTGTGAAAAAAGCAGGTCTGGGTAGGTAGAAATTTGGGTGGGCCAGCTGCAGCTCTCAAGACCTGGGACCCAAGTAGACAGTGCTCAGTGAGATTGTTTACTTTTAAAAATTAATTGAAAAAATAAAGCTACCTATGTATAATGCTTCCTTTTTCAGAGTACTGAATTTCCCTACTACAGTTTCCTTAGTGGAACTTTTGACATTTGATTTTAACTCCAGTTTTTGACAAGTCTCCCAGGCTGACTGACTCAGGCACAGGGTGCAGGAGTGGAAGCTCTATTGGCAAAACTGGTGAGCGTACAGCAGGTGGAAAGCAAAAACCTACATTACTTTTGATCCATGTTACATATCAGAAAAATAAAATGTCCAGGTGAGCTAGTGAGGACACTGTGGGCTTTTCCCATGGGAGACAGAATGAAGAAGCAGGTATAGAAATAATTAGCAAAGAAATAATTACCGCAGTGGTAAAAGCAAAAAAACGTGGTCAAGAGCAAAATCTCAAAGCCTGCTAAAATAAAGGACTTACACAAGAGAATTTTCAAGAACAGCCACTAAAAAAAAATGAGGGGAGTGACAGCAGAGCTGAGTGAGGTCTCTCACGAGAGCTTAGAGGATAAGAGTGCTGAGGATGAGAAAAAGGAAGTAGCCCAGACAAGAAAGCCAGCCAAAAGCATTCATGAAGTTAGGGTAGACTAAAACACTGACACTGAGCCAAAATAAAAGTAGTCATGGCTGCATTGCAAGCAGATTCTCTGGTGTGGAGAGTGTGGCATCTGTTGAAAACACACAGAGCAACGTGGTCTAGTCTCTTCTGTGCAGGTACTTACACCATGCTTACCACCATAATGCAAATGCCCTCCAGCAGAGCATTAAGCTACATGATTAACATCTGCTAGTAGTTGCGCTAATTTCCATCATTCTAAACCAGTGAGAGTTAAGGAAGCTCTTAAAAACAGGCCTTTTCAAGGCAGGAAGGCACTTAATGGATAGTCAGGTTAATATACATCCCACTGAGATCTGTCAAGACTGTAAATCACCATCCTAGGATAGATTTCTATTTATCCAGAGACTACAGTGTTCGTTGCAGGTAGCATCATGACATAGTCCTTGAAAGGCTAAGAGTTGCAGGAAATAATTTTCTGAGTAGGCTGCCTACAGTTTACAGAAAAATTTTACAATGAACACATTTAAGGGAAGGATCACCGTTAAATCCCTGAGGCCTGACTCTTCTTTCATTTACAAGAAGAAGATCCTTATATGACACCCAGCACTTTCAGTGCTTTTTCTTATTTTAACCCTGCATAAGGAAGAAGAAACAGGTTTTCAGAATCACGGCTAACTTCTCCCAAATTGTTCAAACTCACAAAACAATGACAGTGATCCATGTATTTTGAACTAAATGAAAGAATATTTTCATGAGATCTAGGACCTAAATAATGCCAATTCAGAATTGTCTTATTAATGCCATGCAGCTTGGACCATTCTAATGTGAAATAAGCCTATATTCTAGGCTGACACTAAAAGGAGGCACTATATGCATTAAGAACTCTAAATATGACAAGAGGCATAGTAATGTCATCTGTTTTTTTCACTAAATTTTTCAAGGAAACAAATCTAGGTCACACTCTGATGATATTTCTTAAGAATTGCCACAGACAGATTTATAAAGGTACAGCTGGAGATTGACTAACACCCATGATGCATATTCAAGTGTTTAACTTGAAACTGATTATAACAATTGCATTGGGTTACAGATTTATGTTCCTCCTAAGTTGCCATAATTGAAGATATATTCTGCTTTGACAAGTTTTATTAATTGCTCAGCATTACCATCTAAATAAAAATATTTTCAATGGGTAAGTACTTTCTAAATCCTTCCACTGTGTGGCTTTACAAATGAAAAGATGCCTAATTTTAAGTTACAGTACTGACTTCTAAGCCTTCTGATACCTTCACTCTCTGTTTCAATAAACATGACTATTTCTCCTGTTAAAGCGCTGAATAATGAGACATCCCCTTAATGTTTAGTTTCATCTTACTAAACACAGCTCAAACCTTGAATTGTTGGATTCTAGACTGTGATAAGTAAGCCACTGCTGGTAAGTTTACCCACCACTTTGCAATATCTTTTTGAATAGCATCTGAATCAATCAGAAATCTGGTGGCTACCAAATTAGATGCTGGCACTCACCCTTTGATGGTAGTCACAAGGCTGCTCTCTGGTCCACAATCAAAAAGGCCGACTCAGAAGCTGGCAGCAAGCACCCACAGACATGAGCTCCAGTCTTTATTGCCCCACAGCACCACCTTTTATACCTTTCTCACATGACCCTCACCTGCTTCTTGTTACCGAAATCAAAGCACACCTGCATTCCAAGTTGTTTATCCTCCCAGGGATAACACAGCTGTAGCTTATCAAAGTTGAGGCTGCCTACTGCCCATTCTTCTATCACCACAATTAGACATTTTTCTGCTTACCATTTACTCCTAAAGTCATCTGAAATCCCTGTATCATGTCCCAGCTAGCGATCCCTGCATTATCTCCAGCAAGTTAGCACAGAAAAGGATTAAGAGAGTTACCATGTAGCCTAAAAGACAGCTATATAATTTATTGAACAATTACTTAATCACTGTGGTCATACACTTTCTGTCTATTAAGTAATTGTTTTAAGTATTGCAAAGAATTGAAAGTAACCCTGGTAGTTTTCCTACAAGGTGCCTGCCTACTACATAACACAAAATTGTTCCTGCCCATCACAATTCAGATGATGTTTTTATGATTCAAGGACCTGGACACAAGGGTTTTTTGAGCAGCATATTATTTTCCTGATGAGGTGGGTACCACAAAGCCATACTTCTAAAAATCTTCTCTTTCCTCATTTCAAAAGGAGACAGAACAGCATCATTATTGTCCTCGGGATCAGCAGAATGTGTGGGTGGCTGCATGGAAACAGTATTATACAGTGTGGGTAATTGCTTAGTCGTGCCTTTCAGTTAACTAAGCTTAGGCTTGTTTTTTTGTCTTGATTAGCCACGCAAGTCAGCCTGAATGTTTCACTTCTGCAAGAAATTTGCCAAACACCTCAGTCTTCATTTTATTGTCTGAACAGAGAATTGATATTGATAAAGAACCCTTTTTGACAGTATACAACTTCACTACAAAACCTTTTTCTGCTAGTTTTACATCTCAAAGAGAAGGAAAACCCCATAAAATTTCTGGTGTGTACACTAGTCTTTATAATAAATTTATTGCTAACTGAAGGTAAAACTCTTTGAAAGAAAAAATCTGATAAAGCTTATATACATAAAGAAAAATCAAAATATTTAACAGTGTACTCTTCCATGGGATGACTCTAACACTTTTGGCATAGTATATCCTAATACACTAGGAAAAACAAAAAGAAAATAAAATAATTGGTTTTCCAAAATAAAAACTGTCTCCAACATTACAATCTAGCTCTATTTCCCTCAGCTGTCACCTGTGATAAGGAAGAGAAAGACTGAAGCTCTTTTTCTTTTCTGCTGACAGCTGCTATGCCACAACAGGCTAGCTATCCTGCTGTGGGCTGACACCTCTTTGTCAAGCAGGTTGCTTCCTAATGCTGTAAAGACTGAAGGACCAGCTGAAATGGCAACACAGCCATGATGATGACTGAGGATAGCATTTTCAAAATGTTCAAGTCATTTATGATCACAGATCCCATTGACATTTAATGAAGTCTGGTACATTCTTTTGAGAACAAACAAATCTACTTTCAATTCATTATATGATTATCTCTATCTTACAGTGAATAGAATGTAAGGAACACAGACTAGAAGATGGGGTAGAGATTTGGAACTGTGAAATGAAACTCTTTCCTGGTTTTTATTTCTTGTATCCTCTTCTTTTTTAAAGAAAGTAGTTTAGGCAAGTTTTTATTATAGATGGGCTTGTCTCTAAACACTCTTAAAAAAGACATTTCATTCTGTAGAGCTCATACAAAGATTTAGGAATAATTTTAAAAATCCTGGAAGTTTGGATTATGGATGATGACAGGCATCTTCCTTCAGAACATCCTACATTTGATTTCCAAGCTCAAACCATACCAAGCTTAGGAAATAAAACTGAGGAGAGGGGACTTGCTTTCATGGTGTGCAGGATGCTTCAGCCCTGTTCTTACAGCCATAGATAAAAGAAGCTGTAAGACTTTTCAGAAGAATTCCAGAAGGCTGAGCACCATAAACAGCTCAGTTTGTGCAAGTTCAGCAATTCAGAACCATTCTTGTCATATCTTCAGTGATGGTAGCTTGACAAGGTGAGGCTAAAAAGGACCAATAGCTATAGGTTGCCCTTACATGAAAGTAGAAACTGAAAAGTCTAGTTAGACTTGGCCACACGTTTAATGCTACTGAGACAACAAATGCAAATGGCAGAACATAATGTCAACTGGGATTCAGGATAACTTGTACAATTTTCCTTGCACAAAACTTTGAAAGTGCTTGCTGTGCTGGTTTGTGCCTTCCTCTGGAATGTCAAATACACTAGAGAGCACAGAAAAAGGTCAGAAAGAGTTTGGGGCAAAAGTACTGAAGGTTTAATCCTGCTCTGCTGAAAGATAGAGTATGCCCTGTGCAGTTCAACATGCCAGTCTGTATTTCTTGCCCCTGTACAAACAGCAAAACCTAACCATATCTCAATTTATGACTGTGTGACAGCCAGCTTCGGCTGCTGTCAGTCATGCATCCCCTAAGGAAATTAATCATAATCACAATTTTGCACTGTGACTCTGCAAAGACTTTGTCATTAAAAAGCTTCATTATCCTTGTTAGTAAGGTTTTTAGACTTTTACATACAACAGCTTGTTCTCAAAGCTTGGTATTGGGAAACACTTGTTAAGGACAGCTAAGCAACATGCTAACTCACACTGTTTTTCTTTCCTCTGCTAAAATAACTTCTTTATTCTCATTAATTAATGTGAGAATCCATTGCAGCTGCCACAAAGATATTATTATATATTTTTTAATAGAGGGAAAAGCTCTGAGTCATCTTGACATGAAAAAGAAGTTTTTCTATTTAGATGTCAGTGCTATGCAGCTGTTTTGAGACCTCTTTTTTCACTGTTTGGCATTCTGGATGAAGCGATGTGGAAAGGGTAAACTGATTTATACCCTAAGGTGGCATTACTAGTATATAGCTCAGACCAAACTATTGTCAGAAAAGTAAGGTTAAAATACAATAAAGTCAGAGACCTGATGCACTACCTCAAGCACACTGGAGGAGTCAGCTGGACATCTCAGCTCCTGTCTCAGGCCCAGCAGTGTGAGGATGCTGCAGACCCTCTGTGCAGACAGACCACAGTGGCACAGGGTGAAGCAGCCTCCAAAATCAGAGTGGCACAAAAATGTCCCTGGGCCCTGCAGACCACAAATAAGGTACAAAAGCAATTGTTTGTTATTCCTTGTTTCCAACAAGTACTGAGCTTATCTTTTCAGACCTCAGAGTCAACAAAGAGCTCGTAAAATCAGCCTCAGATTTTTCTGGTGATATAATGCAAACTGGGCTTGAGGGACTGGAACACAGATACTCTGATCCAAACAAGAAAGATGGCAAGGCAGTCCAGTCAAGACCCATGCTGGAGAGAAACTACATTTAAATATCCTTTCTGTGATGGTGCATGTTTGTTGCTATTATATTTCTTAATCTAGAGAGACAAACACAAAAAGCCAGAATGATGAAACTGAGGCAGTTATATGGAAAATGTGAAGGAAGGATCTGTATGCTTCCTTTAAACTTGTGATCTTGAGCAGAGACATTTTATGCTTAAGTGGAACTGTCCCTGATCAGACTTTCCTGCAATACCTTAGGGGAGGAAAAAATACATGCAAAACCACTTCAACAAATGTTTCTGAATACAAAGGTCAGAGAAGAATGAAACTGTTTTCAAGATTACGCTATCAGGAAAGATTCCCAGAGTGAATGAAACATCAATAAAAATAAAAGAGTCCTGAGAACACCAGCTGAAAATTGTTTTCTTGCAATTATTCCATTTATTTCTGTGATGCGCCTTTCTCTTGACACATTTATCCCAAAAGGATACTCAATTTTCATGGTAGAAATATCACACAAAGAATATGGAATTCTCTTCTAATGAAAACTACAGAAGCACACGCTAAAAATACTGAAAATAATTTTCTGATGCTCAGAACACTAAATCTTTACTTTCTTATTTATCTCTGCTATTCAATGATCAAACAGCAGAAGGACTAAGATACACTATTTTGAACAAATAGGGCAATTAATTACCCAACCAATGGAAGAGGGAGAATCTATTAAGAAATGACTAAGGTACCACATTTTTCATTTTGATAGGGACGTCCATTATTTTATAGTCTGTACAATTTTCTCAATGAAAAATTCCAAAATATACAAATATATATTCACACTTTTGTCTTGAAAAGATGTTTGTACATATTTCATATGAACATGGGCAAACATTCAGGTTTGCCTGAATAATTGCCTGAACAAATATTCAAATAATCTGGTCCAAATGTGCACTCATTTAGAACGTGTATCACATATGCAGATCAGGTAACTCTGTGACCTTTTTCCATATTTAATGACCCAATTTGCTCAACAAAATATGCATTTTTAAATTTCTGGTAGAAACAGATCATAGATAAAAGTTTATAATTTAGCTACTTCAGCCTAAACCTAATGGAACAAACCTGAGCACCCCTGAGTTATTTCAAGCACAGGAGAAGAGTTTTAACAAAAATAAGTTACTGACACTGTGAATCTTTGCCAGCAAGTTGTTATACCAAGAAAGTATAACCTAGAGAGCGTCTAATCAAAAAAGGTGTTGGTCTCAACTTTTCTCTCACAGTTACACCCAGAATTTTAAAGAAATAAACTGCCAAATGTTTTACTAATACTGCATATTAAGATGAATATTTTATCACTTCTGTAGATTTTTAAACAAAGATAAGACTTCACAGAAGAAGACAGTTGCCTGGACTAATAAACAGTACTTTGACTGTTTTTCACTGTTGTCAACTATGAAAAGCATTTTTTTTTTTTTTCAGAAATCTGTTGATGATTTTGAATGTCCTGGTCTTGGTAGGGCTCAAATAATCCATTTCAAGGATTTTGAGTGCTGAATTCATGGTTTTCCTTGCACAAAATGAGTTTCTAGTATTTTCTGAGGATGCTCATGTCGTTGCTTTGCCAGCCCTACATTTTCAAACATAAACTGTATACAGGGAACAAATAGGGCTGCTCTCTGAGAGCTCTGATCCTTCTATACTTAGTAGTGCCAAAGAGACTTGTTAATGGTTTCTAATATTATTACATGAAACACTCGAAGGTTTTCACTTTTTCCTCACTATTCACAAACATCATATACCTGGTTGCTGAAAAACAACGTAAGGATGCAAAGACATTTGTGTCCTCTGCACACCACTGAAAAGCAGCTGCATAGTCCCTCCTTCCACCTAATACAGAAAACGCTGCCAAATATGTTACAGAGCATCTGGTCAAGACTGAAGCATATTGCTGAAGACTAGCTGGTAAAACAAGATCTCAGGGAAATGGATGTGATACCAGCAGAGTGACAGAAGCTCTAAGAGTTAGTGTCAAGTTTATACATAACCCTTTTCCTGAGAGTTTGCCTACTTTTTACTCAAATTTGCAATTTGGGAGTACTCTCTCTTGCTGCTGCTACAGAATCAAACTTTTAGGGTGTTGCAGCAGGATTTTTCATAGCTGCATGACCAGAAGAATGAAACCACTCTAGCGTTTCCATCCATTTGCATTGAATTCCCATTCCTCTCCTGGATCCTAGCCATGAATTTACATATTTCTTTAGTTATAACACCGCGCTTGCTTTAGGTGCCTTTAGGATGCAACATCAGGTAAATCCTGAATGATAAATGACTTCCATTAATGAACACTGGATGACAAATATGACTTACTCTTTACATTACAGTTGTGCCTAATAATTTGCACTAACACCAAGGCTCAGTTTTTCTAGCTAGTGAAGAAAAACACTCTTCCTCCAAAACCTATATAATGTAAAAAATGGCTAAAAATATGGATTAATTTAGGGACATGACATTATTTATATGATAATATGCAGAAGAGCAACAGCAAGAAGCATTTTTCACCAGTCTCATTCTCGTCTTGTAACCAATATGTCACCCAATGGATTAAGTTGCATTGCTGTGAATGATTCTCCTGATGCAGTTTGCAAGGTATGATAAATTTCACATAAACCATTTACAAATACTACCCTAAATCTTACTGCAAGGTAATTAGTGCAATTTGATTCTTTTTTGAAAGCATACAGAGTCTATATCTAATGGATCGTGAATTTCATCAATGATTTGTGGAACATGATGATCATATCTAGAATTTGAAGCCACTTAAAGACAGAAAATGAAAGGAGAATATAAATTATCCATTATCAGAGCCATGATATAGGGACAAAAAATATTTAGAAAGGAACTGATGATGCATGAGATTCACACCAATTCAGTCTTTAACATGCTGGCATGCTTTATTTTGTGGTGTAATATAATCACAGTGGCACTATTTTATTGTTCAACTCTTTCATATCCTGTAAACGGCATTAGATAAGTCTATAAATAATAATGTGGTAGCTAATTGGGCCACAGACTTTTTTTTTTCTTCCTTAATGCGTTCTATGCTATAAAAACAGAATGAGGCTGGTAACACTAGGAAAAATAAGCACAATTAGCCTTCCCTTTGTGTAATTGCACATTTGAATATCTGGTTAAGTGGGTGGATATTATACTTTACTGCCACAAGTTCAGGAAAGAAAGATCAATTAAAGAAAGTCAAAATAAACAGTAGAAAATTCTTCATACAATACTACAGCATTTTGTATTCCATACCTATAAAGAGACTTATAGATGTTTTAGTCGGACAGTTCTCCTTTATCCTTACTGTCCTCTATTTGGATGAGCAGATTATGTGCTCAAATACAACTATTGAGGAAGGAAGGATAAGAAAAATGATATCAAATACAGTTAAGCAAAATTTGCAATATATTTTTAAAGCATAATAGTATAAAAATACATATAATAAATCTCTCAGACTCTTCTAGGACAGAAAGTTAGTGCTAATGACAGACTGTATTAGCTGGCATTCCTCTTTTCCAGCCCCATGTCAAGAAGAAGGACATGGTTTCAGAAGGCGTAAGATTAGGTACTGTGGCAGCCAGACCAAGTGGCATGCCCTATTTTTAAGAAAAATACTACCAGGTTGAATGTATATGGTCTGCTCAAGTAATTTGAGAGGGATTCTCAAACTATTTACTCAGCATATTATTTAACCAAACTTTCCCTCATGCTCTAGCTATGATTTTCTGAATGAGAAGACAGAAAACTCAACTGATTCATAAATTTATGCAGACCTATAGGTTTATATGGGCATAGATGTGGAAACTGTATGGTGACCATGATACCAGTCTGGTGATGTATACCCTTGCTTCTGGTCATTTCATTCTAACTACCACTGACGGGTAAGTAATCTTTTGGTGGATGACATTAACAGGCTATCATAAAAAGCCCTGATGCTTTCTTTATATATTCTTTTTTATATTTCTTTTTATATCTTATTTCTTTCAGTCAGGCAAAGACAGAAGCTTAGCATCCTCTTTGATCTTGTCAAGGATATGAATCTCCAAGGATACAACTGTAAACACAGAATCCTAGGACACAGCCACAATCAGAGGAAGCCAGCAAGCTATCTAAACAACCCAGCAACAGTGTTTCCTTGGTCTCCTTTAGGATGGAATCTCAACAGTCATTCTTTCAACTCTTACTCCTGTGGTTTATTTTCTTTCCTTGAAAATAAATAATGGTCGTTTTTTCTGTGTTTTCTTTTTTATTTAGCCCTGAAGTCACATGCTGCTTAACCATGGTACCTGTATAGTATGTCGTAAATTTTAAAAATTGACTAAAGTTGTACAAACTTACTGCCATAAAATATTGCCAGTTAGATTAACAATTTAGTCATGATACCTTAGAAATTAGGTCTTTTCTTGATAGCATTCTCAACAACAGTCTCACAAGCAATATGGGAAAACACAGTTCACGTAAAATTTCTATCACAATATATATTTCCTGAGTAATTATCAGTATCACTCCTTGAATCTTCATCTATCCAAAGTTTACAACATCCTGTAGAACTTATTAGAAAACATACCTTTCACCTCTAGCACTAGGCTTGGAAAGATAACAAAGACAGGATCAGACTTGAAGAGATATCCCACAAATGAACCAGACAAGGGAAAAAAATGCAGAATACGTTATCAGGCTGCACTAAGGCTTAAATAGAAAATTGAGTCCCTCCTTAAAGAAGTACAACCTAACCACAAATTATACAGAGCAAGAGAGCAAGTTGAGACAGACTTTAACATGGCATGCATGTGACATACGTAATACACCAAGGGCAATTATTGTGCTCTATCCACTGCTAAAGAAAACTCTGCCCAGTTTTGAGCACCCCTGTTTGAGGAAAATATGGCTAAATGAGCTTTTTCAAAGGAAAACAACAGTGCATTAAGTCTTTTGGTAAACATGAGTTATATAGAGAGACTGAAGGGATTAACTTTGTTCAAATTAGAAAAGAGATAAAGGGGATATAATGGAGGGTTTCCAATAGTCAAACAGTCAGAAGAACACAGTGACCATCTGCTCTTAATGTCCACAGGCTGAAAGACTTAAAAACATCAGCTTGCCTACCAGAGCAGAAGACACAAGACATCCTTTTTCATAGTAAAGAACAGATATTCCATGGAACAGACTACTTGGAAGAGGCAGTATCTCCATCCTCAGAGATTTTTTAGGAACAAGCTAGACGAATACCAGTCTGGATTAATTTCAGCATATTTGATCCTGTCATGGATGATAGGTTTGATTAAGTGGCCTCGTGAGGCCTATTGACTTCTACATTTCCATGACAGTCTTCCTTCTGACTTTTCTTAATCAAATGAAGTCTTAAGCTTTTGAGTTCTTCATCTCCCTGCAGACTCACACAGGTTTTATTCCATTTTTCCCTTTCTAACAGTAATGTGCTAAAAGTCCCCTGTGCTTACTACAAGTTAAACAACCTCGGCATTCTCAAATAATTTGAGCATTGAACTAGATCTCTCTATTCTAGTTCTCTCTATAACAGTGCAAGTAAATAACACAGTTGTTGGGAAACATGAAATAAACCAATGTATCTTTTATTAAGGACAAATAGGTAATTCACCAAAACTGAAAGATTATAAACAAACCCATAAANGACCTTGAAATCATGCTCCAGAAACATAAAATTTTGGCTGCTGAAAAGTGGCCTTTTAAAAACAATGACAGAAAATTATATTAAACTTCCTATAAAGAGATCCTTCCTATGGTAATTTAATAATTTTTAATATTATTTCTATCACTTTACTAAATATGCCTCTTTTTCACAAGAACTTGCCAAACTGCATAGCAATACATTTTGGAGGTAAGCACAAGACAACTACTTAAATAGAAATTAGGCTAGATGTTTTTTTAGTTAAAGATTCTATTATATCATCCTTCTTTTGTTCTTCAGTCATCCAGAGGTCTTCATTATATGAACAGAATATTTTTAATAACATAAACCATCTAGAACAATAAGAGGTGTTAATTATAATGAAAAATTTAGCAGCTAAAGAAGATGCACCAAAATTACTTTTTCAAAGCTAATCTCAATAATTTTCTTCAGTCTAACTAAGAACACTAAATAAATTTTACTAACACGTAGTGCTTGCAGCTACACCTAAAATGTACTGAATATATGGTAGGAATCAGGGCTGGTCTGGTACCATAAATGCCCAACTCCTACTAAATTTGACCATGAAAAATTTTACAAGGATAAATGGAACCAAACCAAATACATGAGGAATAATACCAAGCAGTAGTGATAATAGCAGAAGCTTACCTAATTTTTTTATCTATAAATTTGGTTTGGACTAAGTTTATAATCAGCATATTTTAATTCTGTTTGCTCAGGCTTTGGCAACTTCTCAGGAGTTTGTTAAAACACAGAGAAATCTGTGTCTGTAACAGCTTGATACTAAAATATAAATGGAGAAGAGACAATACTTTTTAATGATATTAAACCATGATGTTTTGGGGACATTATCAAAGAACCTGTGTATAACACTGAATATGTAATCAAAAATTATTTAATTTTCTCTTTACTTGTACATTTTAATAAGAATATCAACATGATTAAATAAGTGACTCAAAACTCCACTTTCTGGCAATACAAATACTTTCAACTTTGATAAACTGAGTTATTTGAGCTATTAGAAAGATGCAGTTTGTGTTATGAGTGAAGACAGAAGTGCATGGCTGAAGTGCATTCTTGCATGCATGACTTCTCTATATGATTTCATTAACAACTTTTTCTCCAGGGTAATTTCAGTGGGCAGTAAAAATAAGGAGGCAGCATAATTCACGTATTACATATTTCAGGTCATCCTTGCTATACAATTACTCTTTATTTCACTATCCTAAAACAACTCCTTTTCACCTTCTCTTCATATTAATTTCCAGTACAGTTGTACGTTAGCACCATACAAAAAGAAATTGCAAGTACTCTTTGGGCTTTCTCAAAGAGTGGAAATGGAGGAATTCTGTCTTAGCACAGAGATTGTTTCCTAACACAGTCCATCCACAGTAGGGCACACCAATTCTGTGTGACTGCTCCTGGAACCCTAAGTTCATAGATTAAACAACACTTATGTGTTGCTCAGAAGAGCACAAAGCAAACCACCAAAGATCTTTATCAACACAGAGCTAAGAAGTCATACAATCTCTCCCTGTACAGCATCTGATTTATTCATCTAGGCTTTCTAGACAGCTGACTTTAGAAGGCAGTCAAAATCCATCTTTTATTGACTAAAACACATTGTATTATCCCACCAGTAATCAATCTGGTATTTACAATTAGTTAAAGGTGGGGCAGGGTTCCCCAGCACCATTCTCACTCAGAAGCTCCCCTCTCATGACTGGTGGCTCCTAAATTCTACCTTAGAACTTATTCATGGTCAGCTATGAACGTGAATTTTCTTATTTCTGCCCATTAATAAGCTTCTTTTTTTTTCCTTCAGAGTTATCAAAGTAAATTTTTTTTCTTATTTTCTGGAATTCATTTCAATAAAATAAATGCTAAATATGATTCTAGTGCAATGCTGATCTAGGAAATCTTGAAGATCAGCTCTAAATAAAATAACTCATAAGGAATCAATGAGAATGTCGACAGCAGACATGTACCAGGTCTTTCATGAATGGTCCTAGACTAAGTGAGGAAGTCCCTGCTGAAGCTTTTATCTAACATAGACCAAAGAACTTATCAGCAAATAAAATCTGCTACTTCTGCTTGTATCAAAGGTTAAAGAAGACACTTAGGACATAACTTCCATGTTCCTGAGGCTTCTTCAAGTGTTAAGTTTTGGTTTTCCTCTCCCTATGACTCAAGTGTAGTAAAAAGGGGAAGTACAAATGATACAGATATCCATGCATTAATATGACTGGTGGGAGGATTAATGTGGAGAATTAATCTGGATATTAATTAGGTATTACTACATACTATCAGAAAATGAGAAATATTAGGTGAGCATATCATATGTGATTGAAGAAGAAAAAATGGTGGAATTTAAAATAGGACACCTGCTCAAAGTTTTTTATGATGGTTATACCTCTGGCTTATACTGTAGAGGGAATTTCAATACTACAAAAGTGGTGATAAAGCAGCAAAGGTAAACAATTCAAAGCTGGGGTTTGAAAACAGTGCAAATAAGAATAACTTCAGACCAGGTGCCCTAGTCCAGATTTACATCTGATTAAAAGATCACTGGGTGCATGGGTATGGACAGAAAACATATAACCAGGTCCAAAAGAACAGGAAATGAGAATATTCAAAGTTCTTTTCAAGTACACTCAGCCGCTTGACTGAACATGGCTCAGTAGAAGAAATTTCTGAGTAATACTGTGATGAACGGGAGGAGGAGTGCAGGAGTGATAGGACAGCTCCTTTGCCGTTATCAACACTTTCACTTATTTATTTACTGACAAGGTTGCCTGGAAGTATCTTGCTAAAAATAAAGCATGGAAAACTGGGAAAGGAAGAAGGAATCAGGAAAGACGTAATAAAATTAAGAAATTAAATGATTCTCTAAATTATACTTTTAATTCTCCTGTTGCCATCTATGAATTGATAGGGCACAAGAAAACGGGCAGCTATGGTAGCAAATGTGCTGCTGATATATCCACAGAGGCAGACACAGCTGCACATAGCTGGCACAGATGTTTTAGTTTTATTTTTGTTAGCTCTCAGTCAGATTTTAGGAGGAGATTACTCACAGCTGTTGCACACAGAGAAATAACGTACTGGCACTAATCCTCCTCTACAGTGGGACTCACAGCACCCGTCCTAGAGGTAGGGTTACTTACTGCTCTAGGCAAAGAGATAAATGCCCATTTCCCCTCCTCTTTCAGACAACAGTCATTAACTGTTGAAGCCCTAGGTGGATGTTTTTACAGTACTGTACTTGTCCCTAGGAGGTACTGCAATGACACTTTAGATGAGTAAGAGCAGTACCTGCAGTCGCATTCAGGAGGATGAAAATTATAGGTCAGAAAGCAATTTCTCCCAGTGGTCCAATATTACAGAACCAAGTGCCTCCTGGGTTTTTGCAGCTTTCTTTCGAACATCTTTCACTGCTCATTTCTGGAAAATAACATTACATGGAATGCAAGAATTGTCATATAGAGTGAAACCTATATTCTTACGAAGTTTTCGTTACCCCTATCATCTTTTAGCTACAGTTAATATCAGGTAATCAAACTTCTCAGAAACTAGACAAAAAGAAAGTGTACTAGATTCAATTGAATTAGCATATAACATCTAAGGTATGTTTTTCCCTTGTGTTCAGGACACGATATAATATTTCCTTGTCCATATTGTCCGCCAAATAAAAGATGATAATATATTATTACATTCCCACAGACAAAACTACAATTTTGTTTTTAAATTGAAAGTGCAACCAAACAAAAATATTCTGCAAGAAAAATAACTGGCATCACTTCCTGCCTAAAACTTATCATATAATACCTGCTATTTTACATGTTTGGGCAGAGTTCTTCATAGGTACCATACCGGTCTTACTAGAGCCAATTAATGTGCTTTAATTTCATAGGAATTTATATGGTTTAATGTTAGTTGACATAGCACATCATAATAGAACTCAAGTGTATGATAATTGCTGAACAGGTGAATTCTGGTGTGTAAACCCACCCTCACTACTCACCTCCTTATCCTTATGCTCCAAACAGGTACTGATAGTCAAGTGGTAGTCAAGCTGCAGTGGTCCAGATTCTATCTATCCCCCAATACTTCAAACATTAACAAATATATGCATAGTATGAGATCACTAATTTCCACATATGTGTACATATGGGCTCTCAAGTCAGACATGCAATTCTCTACCTGTCTCTCCTACCATTCCCCTACATTTGTATTCTTTTCATTGATACCACTTATGGAACAGCACCTCTGTCTTCTTAAAAGCCATTCCATAGTCACAAACCACAATCAAAAAATATCTTCTCCCAAATGAACTGCTTCAGTCCTTCCACTAACAGTGCATAGGGCCAATTATCTTCTGAGCATTTGCAGATCTGACTTCTCTTTCACTTGGTCTAGTTCCTATGCACTTTGTGACTCAATTTTTGGGGGAGCACTAAGAACAATTGCATAATGCTAATACCTGCTCCCATGTTCTACAGTGAGTTTCAAAGCACAATAGTGCCACAGTGACATGACAAACAAATACTTTTTCCTGCTGTGTCCTTTCAGAGACTGTTAGCTGAATGCTTGCTGCTGGCCACCAACCAGCACAACACTTTTGTTCTGCTGTGTCCTTTATGCAGCACGGTGCTCAGAAAGAGAGAAGAGCTTCATAAAATCCAATGTGAAACATGAGAAAGCACCATCAGTGTATATGATTTCTACAGAGATCATACAGGGAAGAACAAAAATGCAGCTCTAGAGGGAAAACAAAGTGAAGCTGAAGTCTGACACAGGCACATTTGGCCACACACCAGAACCATAGATTTTCCAGCAGAGCAGTAGTCTTCCTATAAACTCGTAAGAAAGTAAAGTTCACAACTGTGTTATTAAGAAAAAGGAAAAAAAAAAAGACAACCCAACCTATTTCAAAGAAACTTGTTTTCCGCAATGCCATTTCCAGAAACTGCTGAGTTATGCTTGTAAGATTGCTGAGAAAAAGATTGAAAAGAAAAATGGGAACTTTTATATGGATGTCATCTACCTTGCCTTCAAAGAGGCTTTTGACACTGTCTCCCATAACATCCTTGTAGGTAAGCTCAGAAAATGTGGCTTGGATAAATGGAGAGTGAGGTGGATCAAGACCTGGCTGAATGGCAGAGCTCAGAGTGTTGTGATGATTGGAGTATGCCAGGGGGGAGGTGTTCTTCCCCTGACATCTGGCCCGGCTGTGTACCTTGTTTCAGTGTCCCATGTCCCGAAAAGATGAAATGAGGCTTCTTTCTGCTGTTTCAGAGCTTGTTTATTTCTGGTTTTTATCAAAGTTTCAGAGGCACAGACTGTGCTGTGACCTCCAGGAACACGAGGACAGAATGGCAATGGCTACCAGAAGCAGGTAGCTTTTATATCTATTATCAACCAGTTAGAAAACTTTACGTATCTTATTTTGTTCCCAAAACCAGTGAATATCAACCTTGTTGACATGTCTCCTTTACACTAAATTCTATCTACCAATTAACAAGTCACAGGAACTCATGTCAGAGGGAAAAAGAAAGAGAAGGAGAAAAGAGAAGAAGGAGAAGGACAAGGCACCGATACCCTAAAATCTCCATCTTGGTCCCATATAATATATATAGCAAAACCTAAAAACTGCAACTACACATTCTGTGGTACACTAAACAACCATCTCCTCATTTCTTTGGTGTTCTCAGCTCATCCAGAAGTGGAGGCAAATGCTCCCACAAGCTTGGTTCGCAGGCCAAGCCTTTTTTGTGGGGCTCTGAGGGTAAAGCAAACAGCCAGAGGAGCAGGAAAAGTTCCCAAGCTTTTCCTAGACTCCGACAGAGTAGAATCCAGTTGGAGGCCTGTAGTCAGTGACATTCCCCGGAGATTAATGCTGGGTCCAGTCTTGAAATTCAACTTGTTTATCAGCAGCCTGGATGAAGGGATAGGGAGCACCCTAAGCAAGTTTGCTGATGATACAAAACTAGGGGGACCGGCTGATACCCCTGAAGGCTCTGCTGCCATTCTGTGGGACCTTGATAGGCTGGAGAGGTGGACAGAGAGAAACCAAATGAGGTTTAACAAGGGCAAGTACATAATCCTGCACACGGGGAGGGATAACCCCAAGTACCAGCACAGACTGGGGACTGACCACTTAGAGCAGCTCTGCTGAGGAGGACTGGTAGTATTGGTGGATGACAAGCTGACCATGAGCCAGCAGTGCCCTTGGGGCCAGGAGAGACAATGGGATCCCAAGGTGAGCTGGGAACAGTGTGGACAGCAGGTTGAGGGAGGTGATCCTCCCCCTCTAGTTGGCCTTGCTTGAGGCCATGTCTGGAATATTGTGTCCAGTCCTGGGCTCTTCAGTACAAGAAAGACAAGTAGATACCCGAGAGGGTCCAGCAGAGGTCCACAATGATGATGAGGGGTTTGGAGCATCTCTGTCCTAAGGAGAGACTGTGTGAGCTGGGCCTGTTTAGTTTAGAGAAGAATGACCTTATCAGAATGACCTCAGACCTTATCAATACATACAAGTATCTCAAAGCTGGGTGCCCAAAGGATGGTGTCAGACTCTTTTCCATGGTGCCACCTGCTCCAGGTGACCCTGCCTTGGCAGAGGAGTTGGACTGGATGATCTCTGGAGGTCCTTTCCAACCCAGACTATCCTGTGATTCTGTGATATGGACAAAACCTCACAAACCTTACAATTCTGTATTACCTAAATGCATTGTTTGCAAAGCAAGTTGCACAAAGCAACAAGAGTGAAGGTTTACACATGGGACAGCTGGAATGAAGAACTGTGTTTCTACAGGACAGTCATGATAGGTTTTCAAAAATATATACAAAAGTACATTAAAAATATGTTATTTTTATATTCCACAAAAATGAAAACTAACATCCAAAATCTTAAATAATAATAACTGCATACATTTAAAGTCAAAGATCTTCCAATCAAATTTATGTTAGAAGCAATAATTTTCTAAGTCATCCAGGCTAAGATCTCACTCTTGCATAAATAAGTATTTATATTCAGTTTTTGGTTTTTTTTTAAGTGGAATTCTAAACCAGATTAGACTTCAGTATCATGGTCTGCTTCTTTCATTTGAGACATTACAAAAAGTCTTCCTAAGGATGATCAGGTTTCTGTGGCTAGGTAAGGTTTATGGAGAACTGATGTGTACTTTTTCTTTTACGGAATAGTCTACAAAGCAGCAAGGTTTAGGAAGTACTTAAATAATTTTATTTCCTTCAGCACCTTAGCAGAAAATAAACTGTTAAGGAGTTTATGTCTCTATAGGAGATAAAATTTTCAGCTACTGAACTCACAGATCCAAAGCAAAATACAACCCACTAAGGTTGTCTTTACTCTGTTATTTTCTCAACATTGTCAAATTTCACTTGAAAGGAGTTCGGGCATAGTTTCTTCCCACCTCAGTGGCTAGACTTAATTATTTGATTGTCAGATGCAGTGGCCATCTATGTAAGAAGGCATATATGATGCAAATACAGGCTAAAGATTGAATTCCTAAAATCTACCTCAAGAACACATTGCTTTTATGAGATACTCTTTCCAGAAAGGAAATTGGTCATTGTTAAATTCTCTTTCACTTGCCAAAACCTGCGATCTCACCACACAATTCAATGATACATTTTTAATCCCTATTCTTTTTATTCTGTTATTTTACTTCCTGCTTTATCATAGGGACTTGATCTTTTCCATATTAAATCAGTGGAAGAATACTTATTGAACTGAATGGTAAAGAGAGTGACCAGCCCTGCCTCCAATACGGGTATTAATTCTGATTGACCACTCACAGGGAAGGCCATTACAACATGCTGTATGATCATGGAGAGAGAAAACATCGCCTTAGTGAAGGCAGCAAAGGCAAAATTTTTCTGTGAGATACCATTCAAAAAGCTGCACATTAAGTGAACACAACAAATTCTAAGAACAGCATGCATGTTTTCTGGTGATTCAATTCTCTTTTGAGCTTTTACCTCAGAGGAAATCCTCGTGGCATCTTTTACAGTTTCTGAATGGACTATCACCTGTAATATAGAATTTTTAGAGAGTTTAGGAAGAAAAATGTCGCTGGATCTCTTTCCCTGCATCCTCACACTGAACTATAGCCTCTTTCTACACCCATACATGTAAACCTAAGTATGATTATAGGCTAACATACCCCAGAAGGAATATTGCTATTGCATGTATGAAAGCTGTCCTGTAGATAGCTGTTGAGTCATACAGATTAGGATTCCAAAAGGATCACAAGGCAAATGTGAGGTCTTTTTTCTTGCAGTAAGAAGTACAGACATTTTTCCCAGTGAGTATATTCACAATTTCAGTTTTAGATATAGTAATATTTTTTTCTATCCAATGCCAATCACATCTGCTGACTAGAGAGACAAAAAATCACCGTTACTACAACAAAATCACCAGAAGTGCTGTGAGGATGCAATTGTTTCTTGGTGTTACTCATCTGTCAGATGTTCTGGAGTACCTCCCTAGAAAAATTAGCTCATCTGATCAAGACAGGGAATCAAAATGTAAGCAGGCCAAACAGAATAGTCAAGGTCAGTGGATCTGCAAGCATACTGAAGGGCTCAGGTCTGTTTGGGGTAGACAGCTGGCTCAGTCCATGTACAAACAGAATATTTTAAATGGAATTGTAGAAACACTTATATACATTTCAGACACAGACAGAAGCCCTGAAGACACCATAGGAAATGCAACCCACCAGGTACTTCACTTCCCACACTGCGATAGTATTTCACTGTCAAAGCTGGATTAAAAATACATATTTGAAATGATCCTTATACTGTATATGTTTCATATAAAATGACATATGAAATACACTTTAACATGTAACATGGCTGTTACTGTTACATGAGAATGAAATTAGTTTCCACTCTAGAGACATATTGTCACTCTAAGAATTTCAAAGGGAATGATTTTTCAGGGGAGGATTTACAATTAAAAATGTTGATTAGTCTAAAAACTGTGAATCAAATGTCTGACAGCATTGAAATGTTTTTCATTTATCTGTTGAACAGTTTACCACAAAGGGCATCAGAATATAAATGGGCCTTCCTTCATTTGTGTCTGACATCTAGTTCATGTATTTTCTAGCAACAATAAAATAGGTGTTGGTAGGAGCTAAGACTTATGAGATACAAGTCATTCAGGGATGAGTAGGCTTTTTAACACAGGCCTGTTATGACAAGGCAGATTTTGGGTGAATGCATTTAAAAAGAATGAAATACTGCCTATTGTAGGCAGTAATCAAAATGGAAAAGCTTTATCTGAGATGTCTAATACTGAAGAAGTCAATCAGATGAAAGATTTAGTGATGTGAGACATCGAACAGGTAAAACCTGTATAGGAGTAGGAAACCATTAAAAAGAATGAGGGATGGTCTTGGATGAAGTATTTTGCAATCTTTGAGAAAACTACTGCCTTAATTTGTACAGAATTATCACAGTAAGAGAGTAGATACGCATAGCTGCTCTAATTGAGGTGGAATAGCCTGCATACTTGTCCCAGATGACTTGCTATGAGGGAACTACATTTAGATTAAGAAAAATCTGAATATATTTTTAAGCATTTGAAACTAAAAGCATACAAACTAGATAAATCTCTCTAGAATTTCTTGCAACGTATTGTGATATTGTGTTCATATGCTAGTTTAAGGTGAAGTTTAATCTTAAAATTATTTTTTTAGTTACAATTTATTCTCAGTTTCCATTTTTGGCAGTTTGAAATTCACTGTGAGTTCATTGAGGCGAACATAAAGTGCCCAGCTTGCATTAGTAACTCCATGACTCTTAAAATGCATGTAAAAAAAGAAAGCGTAAAGCACTATCATTATGTTGTGCAGCTAAACAGCTGTTCTGTTTTTTCTCCTACACCGACTTTTCTATTTCTAGACGACTGCCAAATGCCATTGCAAGAGTTCATGCAAGACGGAGGTTTATTTATTCTTTCCTAGAGACAGCATTTTTGCTTTGCCTTTGTCTTTTTCAGTAATTTTCTGTGTTTTTCTAAGATAAATGCCACTAAAACTACTAACACACATTTGCTCTTAGAATTTAAAAAAACAGGAGATTTCAATATTAAGGTTGGTACTAGCAGTACCAGGTCTTCTTCTTAAAAAAACTAACCCAATAAAACCTCATTAATGCCTTCCATTTAAGAAGTTAAATAACAAAGGTAGCATAAAAAGCTGCTTCAAATAGAACCCAAAGTCCAGATGTCAACTAAGCAACAGTGAAGACTAATACTTTCATCAGATCAAATATGCTAAATATATTGGCATGATTTTCACTGTAAACAGCAGTCAGTTTTGCTACCACTCAACTATTATTTTCCAGAAAAGCATTCATTGGCTTCACAATTACACTGATTCTTCCATGATGGACCACAGCTCCTTGTCCCAGTGATATAAAAGTGCATGAATGACAGTGCTAAACCAATAGAGAACAGCAGGGATACTAGACAAACAAACTTCCTGCTGCCTCAAGGCTTTGCATCAGCATTCCTTAATAGGTTTTTTAAAATTTATCAAATGAAATATTTTGGATCCCTCATTTTTAATGAGAAGAAAAGTACAGATAATGGTGACTTTAAACTTTTTGAAAATTGAAATTGTTTTTGAAAGGATTTAGATGGAAAAAACTGCAGTCAGCCTCCTTTAAGATTTCTTATTTTCCAGTTTTGGAGTGCTTGAATTTTCCACCCTCATAGTCTTTTGATGAAAACAAGAAGACATAATCTATATAGTACTTCATCAATTGTGAAGCATCTCAGGATATTCTTTTTGAGATAGGGTTCAGTTAGAGTAATTTGCACACTATCACAAATGTTATTTACCTCCTTAATTATCTGAAATGATATACAAAAATATACATATATACTATGACAATTAGATTAAATTGTGAAATTTTATAGGGCAATGACTTCATTGTACAATAGCTGTAGTCCTGTGGCAGTTTTAGAACAGCTGTAGCAAAGCACTGAGAGAGAAACAGCTACTTAGCCACTCAGTGAAGCTGCTGATCATTATTGAGACATCAGAAATCTGCAGCTGTTGAAGTAGTATTTGTGTTAAGTCTGCTTCCAACAGGGATGACAGGTGAGAAAGATCTGGAAGATGACAATAATTGCCAAGGTCAGTCCTGACATACCAACACGAAGGGATGTAAGGAGTCTCAGAACTGACCCTGCTTGTGAAAGCAGTCGCTGAGAATGGCCACCATAGTTTCTACAGCTGGGTGCCAGCCTGGGAAATGAATGGAGCTAGAGCAGCCAGTGCTAATATGGGCATAATCCTAGGAATGCAACAGCCACCCAGAAGCAAGGGAAGACTTGGCAAGTATTAAAACTATTTACTTCTTAAAGTGCAGCCTGCCATAAAAAAACACTTCTCCCTCTCAGTGTTTTTAAACAGCTTCAGCCCATTCATCCTGCCTTTTGAATATATATCTGTTTTAATTCTTGAATATATATTTGTTTTAATTCTCCACATGAATCCAACCACTGTTTCTGTAAGTGTGCCCTTCTCTTTTCTGTCAGATCTCAGGAGTAAGCTAAACACGTGACAATGAGAAAAATGTTTGTCTGCACCAACAGGTAATACTCTTTATTTAAAGAGCAGCGCTATGAAGAGGAATTGTGACAGATTCTTGCCTTTGTTAATTAAATAATCATTTTAAGTGGCAACAAATTAAGTTCATTTTCTCAAAATTGAAGTCCATTTTGCCCATGACAGTAATTGGTAAGGGATCTTCCTGTCTTTACCTCGACCCATGGGCTTTCTTCTTTCTATTCTTTTATCGCAGAAAGGGAGAAAGCAAGCAGCTGGGTGGGAGAGTGGCTTTTAGCCAAGTCTAACCCACCACAGAGGGATATCTACAGGGAAGATTTTGCATTACTCTCAGTATGTCCTGGTAGTATGACAGGGGTCACAGCAAAACACCAAGTGATTTTCCTACACCCAAGCACAGTTCCAGTCAGTCTAATTGCAGAGGTGTGTTTTATAATAGGCCACACAAAGGGAGTTACTCCTTCTTTACAGACTTAGGAGAACTAGCACCCCTCATTTTTAACATCTCTTTTTCTTTGTCTTCCCTCTTATTGCAACCATCTTAGTGTTTTCTTGAAGCCCATAACATATAAAAGCTAATTATCTGTATCTTTTTTTTTTTTCCCCCACAACTTATATTAAACTTAAACCTTTCTCCTCCTTCTGCGTTGCCACAACTTTCTGCCTTAAGTTCTTTCCTTAGCTCATGGCCACAAGTTTGGCCAAGATATCAAACAGTAGGTCAGCTTGACCATGTCAGGAAATCAAACAAAAATCATTTTCTGGAACCGAAATCTCATTACACTTCCAGCCCAAACTTACTTGCACACTATGGTGCCTACAATTTAGTGTTAATAATAAAAAAAGCTCCATTGTTGTTGTTTTTTTTTTTTTTTTTTTTTTTTTTTNTTTTTTTTTTTTTTTTTTCTAATTTGTGCTTTTTTTTTAAATGGATGACTAGGAATTTCTATGGCTACCCTACACTCAGACACGTAGAAGTCATTGTTGAGAAAAGGCAGCAGCTGCTACTCCACTGCTGCATCAGTCCACATACAGATGAACAACAGCAGTGCATTCACTTTGCTATGCTATTTTTCCTTTGTTGACAACATCACAACTGTGCTCCTGAAAGCCCCAAAGGAATACTAGGAGCTGCTTCAGCTGCTCTAAAGAATAATATAAGAGTCGCTTTCCCCTCTTTTCTTTATTTATTGAAAGACAGTTTACTGCTGTTAAAAGAGCCAGGCGCAAAGGGACCAGGATGTATTGCCCTTGCTCTTTACTCCCACCTATCTCCCATCATTCAGTGTGTATGCTCTAAAAAACCAGGCAGAAAAACAATCTTGGAAGTGGCAAAGACGAGATCAGATGTTGTGATGCCAGAAAAGAGATCTTCCCACACAGACTGAAAGAGATGCTAAAGACTTCTAGTAAAGGAAAAGTCTGGAAAATCTCAACTGGCCTTTTTTTTGTTGTTGTTCCCTAACTTTATCTTCCACTACCAATGCACCAGGTCAGTGCAACACCTTGTATGCCAGAACTACATCCAAAATATCACACTGCCAGTTGTGCCAGACTATCATGGCTGTGACACATATTTACCCATAAGAATCACAATTATAAAAGGTATGTATATTTTGCAATACAGACCAATATAAAACCAAATTTTTCTAGTGCTTAAATAATAATATACTAATATCCTTGAAAAAAAGAAATCTATAATACAGATCTTTAGTTTTTAATCGAGGCTGCGATATCAGCCTTTCATATTAATGCCACTTTTTTTACCCTAATAAATTGTTACTTCACTAAACAGTTAAAATTTCATTGATGACTGTTATAATTTCATTTTTAAAGGGTTTACAGGGAGGCACTAAGAACATTGTACAATATGTCTGTAAGCTGAAGAGGTATTTCCAGTAATCTAATTAATTTTAGACATCTGTTAAAGGATAGTTTAATATACTGTGATTTTAAAAATGTTATGTTTAATTTTAAAGTGTTCATGACCGTTAGCTTTCAAGATCTTTTAAGTCTCTTACAGATACATTGGAAGTCAATTAATACCTTAAATTACATTAACATGTAATCAGATTTTTTCCCAGAGCAGTAGACAAACTATTCTTTCTTCTGCAGTACTATTTTATAAATTATTTTTTAATTAATTATTTTATATATCTCCTGAGTCTTGCTTGATATGAGGGGTAAATAATGAAACTCAATCTGCTCTTTGCACATTGCTGCTGGAGAAGCTGAACAGATGTTGTGTTGAAACACACAAACCATACAAGATTGAGATACTAGAGATGCTTTTTGGGAAAATTACTTAGAAACTGCTATGCCAGAAAGTATATAAAGATGGCTTTTCCCAGCAAAGTTTGATCTAATCACAAAAAGAGCTGAAACTCAATTTACAACAAAGCACAAAAAATAAAAAGAAAAAGAATTTTTTTAAAATAGAATTTTACAAATCATGCTCACTGATATCTTGCACTGTAAGTAATATATTCCCCTAAAGAGCATAAGTGCTAAGTGTCCACCTAGGAATAGTCTTTTTTCTGTGGAAGAATTCCCTTTCCTCATATGAATACCTGCTACTCTGGCATGGTGGAAACATTAGCTAATTTGATTTCGATTTAAAATTTTTTAGTTCCATTCAGTGGATATGGGAACAAAATAAAGGAAAAAAACCCACTTTGAGAATGATCTCTTGCTTTTGCTAGGTGTGTGGCTACACTGGCCAACATTTCACAGTTATAAAGCAGACCTTTACACACCATTTCCAATTGACAGTCCTTTGGGGTTTTTTAAACTAGTCTGTCTACTGACGTGTTATTACAGAAATACCATAGAATATAGAAAACACTTCTGCCTAGCCCTCACTTTTTTCAGAAGTGTCTTTTCACAATCTGTAGGGCACCTACCTTCCCAAAAGGCTGTCAGTACTACTCTGCTTATGGGGACGTCCACCACAGATGAGACAGTAAAAGTTTTTGAAAGTCACAGAGGAAGTCTGTATCAGAAAGAGAACATGGATGTAAGCTTATCCAGATCTAGGCTGGACACTTGGGCATCATCTTTTTCTTAACTCTCACTGACATTGTTTATAACCCTGAGGCAGTGGGCCACAGGTGGGCTTTCGGTTACACAGACATTTGTGATAAAGAGAGGGGTTAAAGTAACAGATCTCTGCATCCAAACTGAGACAATCATCCTTTCTCAGTAAAAGCCAAAAAAATCTGTTAATGTCATGTAGGTTTATTCTGATAGCATGCATATAAAATAAATAGTTTTGAAAAAAGAAAAGGAGATGCATCATTCCTACTTTGCAATTGATAAGGGATTACAGAGCCTCCAAAGTCTGTTTGGTTTTATCCACTTCCTTTCTCTTGATTTTTGTGCTTTGTCCCTATCCTTAACCTGTGTCCCAGAGAAAGAGTAAATAGCTGCTAAGAGTGCCAATAACATTCAATAGTTCATGTTCCCTTACTCTTTAGCCAGGCTGAAGTAGCCACATTTGGTATGCATTCCACTCTGCAGCATCCTGGAAACCTGCAGTTTGAAGCTGTTTTTCAATTTAGCAGTAATGCACTCTGAACGGTAATATGTTACAGAGCCAGCTGGTCCTCCTTAGCCTTTTACCCTCTTTTAATCTTTTAGTGTTCCATGGACACCTCATCTACTCTGGGCTGCTGCAACCTTCCATCATGTATCATATTTTTTGTACTCTTTTACATTGCCTTAACCTTCCTATTGTAAAAAGCAAAGGCACTGCTAACAGCATTAAAAATCAAAGTAATCTGTCAGTTAAATAAGGGATTTGAAATAAGTATGCCAGGAAAAGAATGGGAGCCATCATTGTCATGTATTTAAAAAACAAAACAAAACAAAATCAGAGATAAACAAATCTAGCCAGTTTAAATTTGCAAGTATATATGCCTATACACCCATAAACCTGCACAGATGTGCAAATGCACATGCACTTGTTCACAAACACTCATATTCTGGTTTTATATGCAGTCACAGAAGAGGAAATCTTGTTTTTTACAGAATAATTTGACTAGAATTATTATCACAGCAAGAAATTAACAAAAACGATAGAGGGGAAAGCAAATACTATTTAGAAATTTAGACAAATTGGCCTCAAAGTATAGAAACAAAGTCAACTAACTTTGCAGCTAATCAACATAACTCAGAGAAAAATGGGGTAAAGTATTTGATATGCATTAAAAATCTCAAACTTCTCAGATCTTGGGACACAGGAAATATTCAAGCTTCATTCTATAAAGTGTCTGCTGTTATTTTGGTCTAGCAAAGAGGGAGAATCATGCAGATTTCTCTGCACACATTAATGTTAGGAATAGTGGATATGATATTAGCAGCGGTCATATATCTGTTTTTACTTAGTAGCGTAATTTTAATGCAGTTCTCCTAACTCTTCTGCAATATAACTGAAGGAAAGGATTTCCAAAAAAAGAAGTATTTGTACTTTTGTACTTGAAGTAAGCACATTAATTCCACTGCAAGGTAGTATGGTTAGACTGCAGCAAAGAAGGCATAAAATTTGATTTTGTGTAAACTTGTTTGTGATTTGCTGGAGAAAAAAAAGTTATAAATCAACACAAATGTTAGCAGGGTGTTGGTTTTTTTTTGTAATTTAAATTTTCTAGAGATCAATATGAATCAGGAATACTTAGAAAATATAATTTACATTTTTGAAATTCAGAGTGTGGTCCTTTTTCTCCTAAGAATTAATATCATCAAAACTTACTTGCAGCTTTCACATTATTACAGTTTGAAGTTGCTTATGAGGATTCAAGAAGCACAATGAGCAGGTGTGAACTGAAGGGAAAGTGTATCTTTTCAACATCTACTTAATTGGCAAAAAGTCACCAGAACATCACCCAGTAATGAAGAATCAGGTGATGCTGTTTAAGTTACAGCATTGATAGTTGATATTCTTAGACAAAGTTCTCAATCCTTCAGATTTAGAGCACAAACATGATCATAAGTAAGTGTACAATAGAACAATTTTAAGCCTGAAAATCTTATGTATAAAATTTAATATTCTATTATACATGCTGTAGTCTCACAGACAAGCCTACGTAGTGTATTTTTGAATTAAAGTCTAGCAGTAAAAAAGAAGTAATTTGTGTCCTAATAATGTCTCTCTCTATTTCTTATTTTAGCCTGACATCTGGTATCACAGCAGACTTCTGCCACCTGCAAGGTCAGGAAAATGCAGGTATCTCAACTTTTACTGACTATAGCATTATTGGAAAGATTTTTATATGAGTGGGATGGTTTCTGTATCTTCACAAGTGTCTCCCATATGCAAAATAATAACTATGAAAAAGGTAATCTTAAAAAAGATTGCCTTAAAACAAAACCGGAAACATTAGAATGATGCTCCTGGTTAATGACATTATGGCACACAACCTCGACATGTAACTATGTCAGAAAGAGCTCATAAACTCAGACATAATGACTTCCTAGTTTGTTATTCTGCCATGGTATACACTGGCCTGTATCTGTAGAGGATGCTGTGTGCCAAGTGCAGCTGCAGTAGCCTGGCAGTATTTTGCACCCAACCTCTGCATCCAGCACAGATCCCATCAGCCTAAAGGCTCACGTGCAGCTTCCATTCCCCAACTCCTAAGGAAACACAACACCACTGTGCTATCAGCTATCTCAAAAAACCCCAAAAAAACTCATACACTTCGGAGCAAAGAGGCTTCTGAGCTCATTAAGCTTAAAAAGTCAATTGTTTCCTTTGCCATCTACTAACTTATCCTGGAGACTTGTCTCAATCTCGTCCACCACAGTTATTGGAATAGCACCTGTCCACCTGTAATCCTGACAGGATGGAATATTTGTAGATGCTAAATGGTAAAAAGTCATGTCTAAGAGAACTTTCCTGACCTTGTGCTGCTGTTTACAACTCTTCAGCTGAGGGTTACCAGAGAAGCTTGCTCCACTGATGCAGCAGGTACAGGAAGGAGCATGATAACGGGGTAGGCAGCCAAGCCTAACCTGGCACACTCACTGCTGAATAGCCCATACCCTACGGCCACTTTTGACTTCTCAGAATATTGTTTTCTTTCCTGGTAGGACAGCAAAATCCACGACCTCCATTTCAACATGATATGTAGCTCTTTGAGAGTATAAACAACAGAAAAAATGCCTCTTCTTGTTCTTTTAAAAATATTTTTTTCTTCCCAATGCCATTCAATAAAAACATACTTTTAAAACATATTAAAATTCCCTTTACAATACCAAAGTAATTTTTCAACTGCTACAGTCACTTTTTTTGTTTTCTCATGCAAAATTGACTTTTCATATAGACTTCATGGGCCAAACTAATCCTTGATTTATCACTGGAGCTTGGCAAAATTACAAGAATTTGGACCAAGCATTTCTAAGATACAGCAGCAGGAAGATGTCCAAACACCATATTTTATTCTCGAACTGAAATTCTAAAAAACCTGTTTCTATACAACCAGTTTGACTCTAAATATATATCTCTAAGCCTGTAACAATTATGAGAACAGTATCACCTTTTCAAAAGCAAGAAATTGTTGATACTACTGGAAGAAAAGGCACTGATGAATAAGTGCTTGTGATCCATCCTGGCCAAAGCCTGACAAAGGTAATTCAGCCTTAGAAAAGATATCTGAAGTAAATCTACTTTAATTTAATGAGTTATTTTGGATTAAGTGTTTTCCGTTCTCTGTTCCTGCTGCTCGATATTTAGCTGTAGACAGAACTTTTATGCATCCAGATGGACTAAACACCCTTAGATTTTTTATTACTTTTTTGTTTTTAAATTCATGTTACTCCTTGCTTGGCCACAAGAGGCATATAAGAACAAACCAGCACAACTTCTATGTTAATAACATCTGTTACATGTTGTTTTGAAACAACCAGATGCCTCAGTCAGGGAGTTACAATGCTCTTGTAGATAAAATCAAAGGCAGAGATGATATTTTTCTTGAGGAGCCAAGTACCAAACTAAAGCGGGATGACAAAAATGATCATTCTGAAGTTTGCCCAGAGCCTGGGTTGGATCTCTTCACCATCTGCTGCCTGCAGGAGCTGCCCTGCAGCTGCCTGCCAGCTCGCCACTGCAGGAGCCCCACGCTGCACCATGGCAGGAGGAGTTCCTGATTCCGGTTGCCAGCAGAAGCAGCAGCGCGGAGAAGACTTTTGTCCCTACTCTGCAATTCCCTGTGTCAGCTGGAGAAATTCTCTAGACTAGTAGAAATGCCTGAAGATTAGCATTTTGTTAACTCAACAAATAATCTCTGTGACAAAGGTTGTGAAGATATCTAAGTCCCTTGAGAATAAACAAGATGCCCAAGGACTCGGTGGTTACCAAACACGTGCTGCTTACTTCAGCACCCCCTTGCAAACCCATAGCTTTGTATGTGTTTGTTCTGGCTCCTGTTACAACATTTTTTAGCCTATAAAACAGATGCACTAAATGCTTATCTGGCATGGTAGCTTGGTTTGTGTCACCTACCACAAAGCATTTGAAAAAAACAAATAGAGTGTAACACAACGCAGCATACTCTTAACTACTAACTCTTGCCACTCTTTACTTTGCAGGCAGGCAAAAGCAAGCACAACAGCCTTCCACGCCTAGAATACAAACTTGGGACCTGGGATTCAGGATGGCTACAATTCACATTTTAAGAGACAATCAGGCACACTAACTTGCCTCACTTGTCCATGATAAACCCCTGCCATGAAATGGAGGTGTATGAGTATTTACATTGAAAAAATCGAATAATTCATCAGAGACTGAGTCTGGAAAAATATCTACAGTGGGCATGGCTGGGCATCTTCCTATAGCAGAGATAAGCAGTTATGCAGTTAAAGCCTCTGGAGACTACTTGCAGTATTGTTTCTAACATATGCTCGTGGAATCAGGATCTAATTTCTCACAATTTCAGTGTTCCAGTATCTCAGACTTCTACTCTGTGGGAACATGATTGTTTTGGGCAGGATTTCCCCTTGGGGTGTGTGTCCTTAATTTATTGCTGCAGGGTTGAGTAATGTACTGATCACAGAATCATTCATGTTTTATTAAAATTAATTTCAAGGGGTTGTTGGTTTTAGGAAGGATGTATGGGACTGTTCAGATGCTTTGGCAAAACAATATCAGCAACAAGGAGTAATGAGAATGTTTCCTTTTTTCATTCCTTTCATTGTAAACGAAATGAATTTTAGCCTCAGAGTATACCAAGAAAAGAAAAAAGCAACAGGAAACTCCTGCTATTTTGTCACAGTTCCTCTGATTTCTCAGGTCTGTCTTGCATTGCTTCTTCTGGAAGGAGTCCCCCTTGGCGAATGTATCTTTAGAATCTATTTGCACATCTCGCTCAGCACAAAATGTTTGTGAGACCTGGCTCTTCCTGCCAAATGTAGATGGGTTTTCTTTATTCTCATCTCTGATCTTTGTAGGAATATTTCTTTTAAAGTGCCTGTTTTCAGATCTTTTCTAGGCATGTGAAGATAGTAGAAAATAATTGATTTGGCTGGTAGATAATTTATTGTTTGAGACTATTTTAAGGTGAAGAGACACCACCTGGTATAAAGAGGTCTCATTTGCTAAGTGATAATCACAGGCTGAAACCAAAAACTGAAAGAAAGAAATGCTGATGGCTTCTTGGAATATTTCAGCCACTTTAAATTGAGGCTGAACCAGAAATTCCCATTTCCCAAGGAAAAGGGAAAAAGAGGCGGGCGAGTAGAGCAGTCCTACTGCGAGAACTAGAAGGGAGCAGACACTTTCTGTTGTACAGCCAGCACTGTTGCAGATGTACACAACACGACAGAGCTCACACCTCACCAGCACCACGGGCACCACAAATGCCAAATGCACCAGGTGTGCTATCAAGATGCTCTATATAGAAGAATCACTTGTCAATGCTGCATTTTCTGAAACAAATTTTTAGTTGTGGTCAACAGCTTTTGCTATAAGGAGAGCAAAACCATTAATTTTGTTATTGTGTCACAAATCAGAGAAAAGGGAATAAAATTAAAGTCCAAAATGACTAATCAAATTCACTTGACAAGTACTAATTCACTTTGATCTATACCTCACCATAATTTCATTGGCAGGTAAACTATACATATTTATAAAAGTGGCAGCAGGCTGCTGTTGTTCTATTTGTAATTTACAGTAACAAAGAATTCATTTAGATTACCATACTTGAAGTCCCAAGGTGACTCTGCCATGGTTACAGGCCCCCTGCTATGCAGGATACCTAACATAATAAAGAACAAAGGAAAACAATGCTACACTGAGACTAGGGCTCTTGGGTAATCAATTCAGGTATTTAAAGCTGAAACAATAGCTCTGTGCAAATCAGCATCATTACTACAATTTGCTGATAGAAACCCCAGGGAACTCAGGAAGTGTCTGCCTGCAAAGCAGCTGATTAATCTGAGTTATTTATGTTTTGTTAAAGTGTTATTATTTCCCATCATAATAAACAGTAAAGGACTGTTTAAGAAAAGGCCAGGGGAGGTGCGACCAAGTGTGCAAGTCCACCTCTCTTCCAGCTCTTTGGCTGCCATATTGGTCAGCAAATGTATTTGTCAAGAAAATGAGGCCAGTACCAACCCTGCTCTTGTGAAGTACCATTGTACTGAAGTATCAAAAAGTGAAAAGCCAGACTCTGCACAATCTCCAAGAACATATTTAATGGAGAAGACTAAATTATTTTTTTGGTTCTATGAAATATGAATAATTTTTTAAAAAAAGTTGTTACCTAACAGTTGGTCAAGCTTAGCCCCAAATCCAAATGCTACATGCAAAAGGAGATCCACATGGAAATAATTTTCATGCGCTGAGGGTAAATAAAGCTCCAGACAGTAAATAAACCACAAATGGGATGCAATTCTAGATTCAAGTATTGTACTTTTAGTTCAAATCAAATGTAACCTCACACAAAATGCAGAGAAACAAGAGAACAAAATAAATAGAGAAACAAAGTCTAGGATGACAAGAAATAAAAAGAAGTCAATCCAGTCCAGAGTAGATTAAATGAGAGATGTAAAGAATAAAAAATTAACAGACTATAGTTTAAAAATAAAGCATGCCTATTATTTCAGGACTGAGAATTACCAACTGCAAAATACATCCTTCTGCAGGCAACTGAAATTGGGAAAGAACTAAATTACATATTGTTTACTAAGAAACAATTAAGTAAACTAGAGCAACAGTAAATTTAGGGTAAAAAACGAAAAAAAAATTCTTCAAGGTAAAACCTACAAAGATGTAGAATACAAACTTCAATAGGATATTCTATAGATCCTTCTCAAAAGTCATTTACTCTAGACAAAATCTCAGGGGCTTTCTTACATTGGAAAGGTAATCTTGATAAGCTTAACAGTTTTGTTTGGGGCTTTTTGTGTGTGGGGTTTATTTTTGGTTTGTATTTGAGGTTTTTTGTTTGTTTTGTTTTTTTTTCCTTTTTTCTGAGCACCTGGTGTATGTGAAATTATGAAAAGGTAAGTTTTGGGATATAAAAATGACACAAAGCAAATGGTACAATTCTGTAATTGGCATTAAGCTGGCTGTGATTGTGGTCACTAGAATGGTCTGTCCAGATAAAATGTAAAGAAGTACACAAATGCTTGCAGGAGATCAATCTACTTCTGTTCTGCTTTTCTGGTGTATCTTGCTGAGCATTACCTTCACTTCTTCAGCATCCCAGAGCTATGAGAATTTCAGCTTTATACTTCACTCAATTATTAGGCATTTAATTTAATAAGCCTTTACATTCCAAGGTAAATATATCTCTGTTTTGGTATTCGGTTAAAATATGCTTTGTGAATTATTTATTTTACTCTCTTGAAAGGCAAAACTATTTCAACAACCTTGATTGTCAAAATATACATGTAGGTCACAAAGTAAGCAAAGCTTCAGCCACAAAGCTCTGTTTTCAGAAGTTCCCATGAAATTATCTCTTTACCTAGAAGGCATCATTAAAAGAGATTTAGAAAAACAGAATGAAATAAATTTAAAGAAAAGATTATTCTGAAGGCAGGAGTTCAGAAGTTGTTAATAACTCATCCAGCAGAGAAAATTCATGTCATAGCCATTTAAGATTATGTCAATAAAGCTACACTCATAAAATCAGCACATAAAATATTTCACTCTACAAAACTTTCTAATTGCCTTTTTTTTTTTTTAATCAAACAAACAAAACTGAAGGTTGCCAATCAAATAAAAATACACTATAGCTCTGGGTGGTTTATAAAAAGGAAAAATTTGCAGATCTGAGAAATTAAGTCAGGACTTTCATGGTAGAGTGAGTTGGAGAGGTAGGTACTTGGCAGAGACAGGGAGAACATACTCAAGCATAAGCATGCTGCTGCTGGCCAGCCTTCGCGTACGAAGATCCGGGGAAGGTCTCTTTTTCCTTTCAGACCTTCCAGCCTGCGCACTGGATTTTTTAGGCAAGACACAGGGCGCGCAGATCTGAGCCCACCCTTTAATCCCGAGGTTCTTCTGCCGGGCCAAAGCAAGTCTGGACAGTGGCAGTGAGGTCCTCCTCAGGACGTAGGCAGATTGCCCCCTTGCAGGGCTAACGAGCTCTGCCTGCCCGGGGAGTATCCCCGACCGGGAATCGAACCCGGGCCCCGGCAATTACTGTGCCGTATGCTTAACCACTACACCACCGGGGCTCCCCAAGCATAAGCATACATAAGCAACAAAGCATCAAGAATTTGATAAAAGTGAAGCAGGTTAAGGAAAATAATATCACTTGAATTAAAACTTATGAAGGTCTGAAACATATTTTTCCTTAGATTACTCAATGTTGAATCCATGAACTGTCAATTGTATATAAAAACATAGTTGAAAACAACTTTCCATTATTTAAAATTCTTTGTCTTGGAATGTATAAGGATGGTGACGTTGACTGTTTTGTTTTTGGGGTTTTTTTTTAATCTCCTTGTCTGAAATTTTAAGAAATTTTGTCCAAGGAGTCATAGGTTTTTGGACAAGTATTTTCTGAATACTTTCTGGTAAAAATATATCAAAATACAGAAAAGATCTATCTCTTTTTACAGACAAAACAACAAAAAAACTCCCAACCAAAAAACCCTATAGAATTCTTTGCACTGCATTTTAAACCCAGAATCAAAATCCTACCTATGGCAGTAGTGAAACATTCTCACCTGAATATGATACTTTATTCCTAGTCTCACACTGGGAAGAGATCCCTTAAATCTTCTAAAGCCAGGGAGAAAAACACTTATTTGCATCTAGCTCTATGGATACTTAGATTGGCTTAATGACTTTTGACCAGATAGTAATTTTTGGCATGAAATAATTCTAACAGTGACAAATTTTATTTGAAAACCCAAAATTTTTCTGGAACCTGAACATATACCATATTCTCGGCTGTACAATAACCCTTGCTGGCTGCTTGCCTCTTCCAACCATTTGCAAGCACCAAGCCACCTATGTTAGCTGATTCAGTGAAGTCATGCCAATTTTATGCTAACCTTACTGCCTGAGCAAAACAGCAAAGTTGCATAAATGAAAAAAAACACGTAATGGCTGTATACAGACAAAGTTCTCACATCTGCAAAAGATTGAAAAAGAAGCTGTTCTGCACAGGGAAATGATAATTTACTGAGGACCCGCAGTTAAGAAAAAGTAAGCTTCCTCACTTTGCTGTGCTGCAAAGGCAGAAAGCAGGCAAACCTTCCAACATTTCTTACAGCACATGAGGGAAGCACCTGGCATAATCAGACCCAAACCAGATAGCACAACATTCTGCAACAAAAAGTTTGGAATGTTTAGAGTGTCAGTCAAGTCACAGTATATGACAACCTGTACAGTGTGTAAAAGGCAGTCATTCCATCTCACAGTATTCAACACATAACCACTGAATGACTCCATTTTCACAAGCAGTATCAAAGCATCTGAAGACACCTCATACAGGTGCAGTGGTTCCAGATACCTGTGCTCTCCAGCAGTGTTCAAAGTTTTAAAATAATTTTTTTGTCATGGTCCCAATATTTTTTCTCTGACAGACACTGAACACTCAAAAAATGGTAGTATAGACAATTTGCAAAGTCTTCATTTATTTATTTTACTTTGCACAGGCAGTTATTGCAATGCCAGTAACATAAGCAGCCTTTCAGAAATCCAAGGCACAAAGTGGACAGTGTGTCAATACTTACAGAATATTTCACCTACGAGCAACTGAGCCTAGACCAAGTCGTTACTTCGCCGGTTTCTGCTGTTAGTTAAATAACCATTTTTTCCTACAAATCATTGACTTCATGCTTATTGTACTAACTGGCATTGTTACCCCACACTAATTATTAAGAAAAGCATATTGTCCTAAAGTAGCAAAGAAGGTTGAAATATCAAAGAAACATGATAGTGTGTGGAGACCAAGAGTTATTTTTTTAAAAAGAAACATCCACAAGAAAACCTCCAATAACCAAAGAAGGAAGGAAGGTTCCAACTTTTAGATCCCAAAACAGTCTTGTATTTTAAATTTCTTTATTACCACTAAAAAGGTAATTCTTCATCTGCCTGAGGTCATGAAATTCATCCATCTGGAGACACATAGTTACCCCCATTGAGATTTTTGCAAATACCTCCTCCTACGGGATCTGTGTGCCTTTGTTCATAGCTCTCAAAATTTAGATATTGTGACCTAACCTTGGCGAGAGTAGACATTAGAGAAGAAAAGATTTGTAAGGCGTAAACGAAAAAAACAGCTAACGTGAATAAGTATTCTTCTGTTGGTGTATTTAGCCACTACTCACATGTTCAAAGTCAAGCATATGTTTAAATAACATCCTGTTCTAGAACTGGAGTACTCACAGCTTTGCAGAATCAATCTTTTATTGGCATCTGATTATATGCACAACAGAAAAAGGCGTGTTAAAATAAAATAAATAAAACTGTAACGCAATGTTAAAAATGCAACAGAATGTTAAAAAAAAATCCAATTCTGAGAGTAAAACTTTTTACCTGTAGGATGCTTTTCACTCATGCATATGGTTAACAATAAGACTGATATCAGTAAATGCTAAGCAGAAAATTTTTTTTTAAGATAGTGATTTTAATGGAATATTCTGCCCAAGTGTTAAAAACTATTACGTAACATTAGTACTTATAACTGAGGTCAATGCAATACTGCCTAATCTGCTTCATACTGAATTTTTAAAAAATCTTTTATAGTACAATTCAACTACATGACTGCTTACTGCACATATAAAACAATTAGAAAACAAGTTTCTTTTAAAATTAAATAATGAAGTAAACATGTTTGCTGGTATCAAAAATGACCTCTTGAACATTCTTGGCAGATCTAATGTAAAGCCTTCATTCTCTTTTTCTTCCCCCTTTCCTCTTTTCCTTTGACTAAAAAAGAAAAAAAATTCCTTGCAGAATCTATTAAACGCAGCAGGGAGAAGGAAAGAGGCAAGGATAGAAAAGAAGTCAAAAGATATTCTCCTGGCTTCCTTAGGAGCTTAATAAATTCTTATGAATCTTGTAGAAGAAGAAGAAATAACATATTCATACATTTGGAAAAGAAAGAAACAAACTGAAAAAAGGAAAGGAACACAAAGACAGAGTAACAGTACTGTATTTCTTGATCAGCAACTAGAATCCAAAGGAATGCTCACTTTTCTGTAACGTATTTTGAAAAGTCAAGACTATTGCTCGACATGCTGAGAAAAATAGCCATTTTCATCAGAAACATTTTTAACATGTTTTAGTACTAGCATTAATACTTTAACCGTTAGATAAATACCATTCAAACTGCAAATATGCATAATGTATTTTCTAGAAAACAGGAAGCGTTGAGACAGTATGATCAAAACATAAATATCTCTCTGGAAACGGGGTCATTACAAGGCATCAGGATACACAGCAAAGTGAAAGATAAACCATATAAAATGCATTTTTTGTTTGCATACAGATTACCACAGATAATCAGAAAAGACAGCAAAGGGTTGAGAAAGGAGCCCTCTCCAGTGATATTCATTCTCATGACAGCAGACATTTTCAGAACTGTCTTATTCTTGCAAAAACAAAACCAAACCCCCCTGAATATTCACTATTAGATCTGCTTCCTGTGACGAAAAGCATTATAAATCCTACCTCACGCTGAGAGACTCATTAAAGACATTCCATGACTACCTCTTCGATGTAAGGATATCATTCAGAAAGTGCAGAATGATTAGATTGGATGAGTGTAGGCTCTGACCACACCTGCATTTATATCCTGTTTGTTCTGATGGGATTATGCAGATGTAGCAAGCTAAACAAAGATTTAACTGTGTACTGAAATGAGGGCACAATTTGGTTCTAAATGTTCTGCAGCAACTCAAACCACCATAGAGACCCTATCACCACAATAAGGACAGGTCTGTAGAAATATTTTATTCCTTGCTATTATAAACACCTTTTATTAAAGGAAACATATCAGAAGAAAAAAAAAATTCTCAGGAGATTCAATTTCTTTGTCCCAGGTAGGGAAATGCACTATAACCAGAGCAAAAGTTGCCAAGTGGCCACACTGCCCCAGTGGCATGTGAAGCCTTCACTTCTCACAGTAGCACACTAAACAATATCTGTATATTCTCCCCATTCTTTCCTTCAGAAATAGGAATACCTTAACTTTGAGAGACAAAAACCCAACAAAAATGTCTCCACTTTTGGTACTCAGATTCTTTAACAAGGAACACAGAAGGCAGGGGTGGGGAAATGCTACATTTTTTACTTCTACACCTTAGCATATTACAGATGTTTAAGACCAGATTCAGTCTTGCCTTCTGTTTTCATCACTAGCAAAAATTCTTTTAATGCCTTCTGCTAGTTTAATGACTTATTAAACCAATATCTTACATCCCTGTTTATGTAATACAAATTCGACATTAAAGACACAAAAACTGGCATCAAGATTGAGAGGGATGTGTAGAATGCTTTAAATTGTATTTTATTTCTCAATTCTCAGACTTCCAGAAGGTGATGTTTCACTAACCAAAACATAATTCAAATACAAATGTAGAGAGTTAGAAAGTCAAAAGTACAATAATTTACAAGCCCTTAATTAATAAATTAATTTTGAAACCAGGTTTTCACAGCTTGCCAATGTGACTAAATAACGATAAATGTACTACTTTTTGGAATGTAGCAAATGGTGTATTTTCAAATACCCTTTATTGTTGAAGGAAATGAGGTCTTAAATCCGGGGCATTCTGCATGCTTTTCACAAGCACCACTTTGTTTTCTGGTTTAGGTAATCATAACTCTACTTAACTTTTTATCTTCTTAGTATGGCAAAGTTTATGCCATGTAAAATCAATAAAACAACCCAAAATATCTGAATAGCTGAAGAAGACACTTAGCACACCAGATATATAGAGCAGTTTGTCTTTAAAACATGAAAGACAGGTTGTAATAACATAATTCATAAAATCTGTGGCACAAAAATTAAACAAAGAGAAAAATACTACAGATTGCCTCAAGCCAGAATCACCTAATAGCATTAAAAGAGAAAGGAATTACCATTAGAGTCTATGAGATACTCTAAGCACCCCTCAAGGGGCTGTACATGCTTCACTTGCTTTATGTGAAGCCTTGCATCCCTTAGAGTACAATTTTGTTAATCAGTTTTCAAGGTCACAGCTGAATGCAAGAGGGACAGGCTGTGCATCTGTAGAAGATACTTATTTCAGGGAAAGTCACAGTTCTATTTATGTGAAAATTATCTGCAGTTATGCAGTACATAAGTCCTAACCTGCAAACACTTATATAATAAAAGAATACCCAAACTCACAAAATTGTTTGCAGATTCAAAGTCTAATGGGTTAAGGGGAGAGAAGTGTCCTTTTAATCACAATTACTTTAGCAGATATGTGCATGAATATGTCCCCATGAAACAATAATGATTATTTTGCCTGAAATCGTGGATTTATTTGAAGGACAAGACAGAAAAAACAGCTATTTTTCAAAATCTCAATGATGAGGGTCTTTAAAATGCTTTTTCTCTCTTGTTTTGGTATTTTACTTTAAAAACAAAATTAAATTACAAATGCATTGAACTGAATAAATGACTTTCTGAAGCTGTTTTATATTTATATAATCAGACTGAACAATATTGCAGCACCACTCTCACCACACGCCTTTTGATCAGGACATGCTCTGACTCCTTTTGAGGCACATACAGCAAAAGTGAATAAATATAATCTCTTTGGCCAGGAAATCCAATAAACGCCAGCAAGGTTAGAGAATCCACAGGGAGCAAAGGCATAGTCTTGCTCATGAGCACAGATTGACATCAGCACTGTCAGCCTGTTTCCAAACAGGCTGGCCAGATTTATATTGGTGACACCTCTGGGCACAGGCACCTCTCCTGCACTGGGTATATCAGCAGGCCTGCCTTCAGTGGGTACACAGAACATACCTTACCAGAAGTGGTATGATTGTTCTCTTTGTTGCTTCAAACAAAACAAAAAGAAAGAGGATTTTGTAAAATGCAAATGGAATTTGCATGCCAAAACAGCACTGTCTGGTTCCTACTTTCACCAAAAATATGGGCAGATTTGTCTCCTGTGCAAAGTGAAATAAGAATAACATGGGGGAAAAACATTTGTAAATGTAATGCACTTCAAATAGCTGATGATTGCTTATAAAGAAGAAAGGAATAGAAAGAAACAAGTACATATATATAATAATGTATATATAAACATATGTATTATAAATAAATACGTATAAAAATTAATCAAAGTTCTATTTTACTTAATAAACATAGGAGTACATATCCTTAGAGGGAAAAAAACCTGAAAGTTACTCAGAGGAGGGTTTTGTAGAAGTTTGCTGCTGTAGAAAAACTCAGAAATCTCTGCACAAACCAGCAACACTTACGCTAACTCATGGATTCAGTAGAAGAGGTATCATTTTTCCCTTATCTTGCTATACAGCAAAGCACATTTTCTCTACTATTTTAATCACTTTTCACTAACACTGAACTCTTTCAGGAACATGTCCAACCACATTCACAGTCAGTCTTTAGAGATCACCTGTAAGACTTATTTTCTCTACAAGAGAAAGTTATGTCAGTGTAATTAGAGAAATACTATGAAAAAATATTCAAACACTTTTGATGGACAAATGCACTTCTTTTCATCCTGCTTACTGCATTTCAGTGTAGAGTGATATGGAATTACTTTAAGAAAAACTAAAACAAACATGTCAAGTGAAAATACAAGTCTTAACATAGGAGTTTGTACCAATATAAAAATGTGGCTTTCTTGGAGAATTCTTACAGTGACATGTCAGTGCACTGTGAGTACCATTTACAAACTTGTACTGGGAAAATTGTTATTCCCTTAACTGTGTACATTTTCATCCACTTTCAAATGTCTGCACACAGTTCCCATAGCATGTCACAGATATTGACTGAACTTAACAGATTTTGATTGATTTTGATTATGATGTATTTCTTGTCATTTTCAAACCACACTGCAAATCAGCACCTTTTTGCACTAAAGTTCATAACAGTTATGTATTAACAATTTAGTTGAATTCTGTCAATTCTCCACCATGGGACTGCATTTTCTATGTCCCTGCCTGGCCTTGCCCTGGATTTTCTCTTTATAAGAAAAATTTAATTTAATTTAAAATAAACTAAAAACTAATTTAATATCAAATTAGTTGATAAAGAACTTAGTGCATCACAGCACTAACATTTTTACTATAATTTATCATTATACAACAATAATAGTGTTATTGCAATAATTTACTGTTTCAAAATTGCTGTGTTCTAAAATAAACATATAGTTAAGTTTACTAAATGAAGTTTAATACAAATACATTCATCTGGAGGAAGAAGAAAGTTCTCTGAAGATCTAAAAAATTTAGAACCCTAGTGGTTTCTTACAGAAAAAAATAAGACTCTAAGACTACCTACAGAAACTGTCTCACTTCAGAAGCAACTTCTAAAAACATCCAAAAAATTAACAAGAGGGAAGAGAGCTATCAATGATCATGAGCTGCTAAGTTAAAAAGCAAAAAACTAATTCTAATTATTAAATTACTTTACCAGTTCTATCATGACTGTAATGCACCATGAGCTTTGCACGCTCAGTGCAAACTGTCAATAGAAAATGTGAGAAATATTTTCCTTATATTGATGTCAGTCAGTACACTGCTATGACAACTCATTCTACACCACGGTTTAGAGAGAAACAAAGCAGTAAGTGTGCCTGTTTATTATATGTATACAAATGAAAATATTTCTCCAACATATTCCTCAATCCATCCCTTGTTTACCCAAAATTTTGTACCCATATGCCTCAATGCAATACACATCAAAAATATAATTATAGAATTTGAGAGTAGTACCTTGCCCCAGACATTTATTGAAAGCAGTGTGTAAACATCTGCCATCAAATTCCATCAAAATGTTTATTTGAATCAGGCATTTTTGAAATCCAATAGCAATTCCTATGGAGCTATTTGACTGAGGAACAAGAATGGCTCTCCAGGACATCACCCAGGACAAGAGTCACTGGTCCATATTAGGTCATTAAGTGACTCTATGAAGGGTCAAGTAATATTTACATATTATGACAGGTTTTCTGTCTTATGAATAGTCTTTCATGTATTTGGGTTCAGAAATTACATCCTGGTACATTTGCCCTGTACCACTACTTTCAATTTTTCCTAAGTTCCTGCAAAGGAAATTATTCTGTTGTGAGCATATTTAGGTTTTTTGCTTCTGGGTAGCTTCATTCTTTCTTGGATATTTTCACTCTTGTTTCTCTGTTCTGTAAAAGCCAACCACATCTTTAATAAACCCTTTTCCCTTCCTTCCCCGCTTTCCAATTCTTGCTAAATTACAACAATCAGAGTTTGACAATACTGCTATAGTGGATGTCAATGATCTTGCAATGATCTTTTATGACTCAAAAATAACCTAGAAAATATAAATTGTAATGGAAAGTAAATGCCCATATAACTTTTTTCTATATATAGCTTTATAAAGCAAAATATACAAGACATTTATATTTCTGTGTATCTAAAACTACAGTTAAATTTGTTCTACAAGATTTTATCCATGACACAGCATCCTAAAAGAATTACTTGATTATCAAGATAAATGCTAAAAAAATTACTCCTTAATAACTTCTGTCAGAAGAAGATTTGGGAGCTCTGTTTCTTCCAAGTTAAAAAAGCGTCTAACCTAGTAATCTTCCAAAAATTAGACTTTAATGGACTTAGTCCATCAGTTAATCATTTTTACATACCCTTCATAGGAGTGTTTAGGAATTTACTTATTTTTATTTGACTTCTGCTTCAATAACAGCCTACACTCTGTGCATACTTTTCAATTCATTGAGTTCTCTGTATCTTCTCAGTTTCTTTTGCTCTAGAGGAATGTACTTATTTTTTGAACAATAATTGATGATGATAAACTAAAAATGAATTTCTCAAAACTAAACTCAATTAAATAGATATTCCTTTGTAGCAACTAAAATAGTTTCTCTTCTACATACATTCATTCTCTCTCTGACTCTGAAAATAAAGAATTTAAAAAAAGCAATTTGGACAAAACTGAAATCAGCAAAGTTAAATTGAGAAGATGTACTCTCTCATGTGACGCTAGACATGCCCACTACATAAACTAATCCACAGCAGAAAAAACCCTCAGTTGTAATTGTTTGAAAAATTCCTAGCAGTGGCCATTTCAAAAACACTTATACACATCAAAAGTCATCTATACCTATATGTACAAACATATGCACAACTGTAAAAAATGAGTCAAGACACTCCATACCAGGATTCCTTCACACTTTTGATAAGTTCTTTCAGTTAAGCAGAAAAATGATTTTTTCTGCTGCTGTTCAGTTTATCAAGAGAGAGTAGTTCTGCCCCCAAGTAGGAGAGTGGCTGTGAGGGGTCATGGCTGGAAAAGCTGGCAATATCTATCAAGTACACTCCTCATTTGATTCTGTGGACTGTCAGAGTTGTGTTAGATTTCTAATTCGCCCTGATACAGTAGAAATAGTACATAACTGCATGTAGAATGGCAAGCAGAGCAGATTTTTCACATAATCAGCTTCTTAGAGAAATAAATTAATATACATAAGTTTAAAAAACATTACTTTTTTTCACACAAACCATTAATCCGTATGTGTACAGATATATTTTTGGGTGTATATACGCAACCAAAATACCATTGTTTGCCTGAGCTATATTTGAAAACTATTTTCACACAAAAGCACATTACTTCCCTAGATTTGTTTCCCAATAATGTTTATCTGTCTCCCATCTTCCATTAGTGATTTATTTAATGACAAATAGTAGTTGCTAAATGTCAATTCATTAAAAATATTAAAGCATTGAATTTTTTTACAGGACAGACTTCTCATTGCTGCACTTGATTTTTTAAAATTTTCTTCATCTGTCACATATTCAAATTCAATTCCTTATTGATACAAGTTCAAAAAGTATGATGAAAGAAAGTCAGAGACAATAGAAGGCAAGGGTGCAACAGCTCTCAGCTCACTGAAGTGCAAGATGAGCCAAACCAGTGGCTGCTCAGCAGAGAGCAACAGCTGAAGTTCCTCCCCAAACCCTTCCTGTAATGCCTCAGTTGACACCTGAAAGGAACATCTCTGCAATTTGTTCACCTTGTTCCTTCAGACCTCAGGTCTCTGCTGAAATGATGAGGCTTGCTAATTAGTATCACCTGTGATGGTGCCTTTGCTATATAGATATCTCTCCAAAGACAACTGGATTGTGACCTCCAATAACAACTCTCCTAGGTCACTACACTGCTATCAGATGGTGAAAATATTCAGCTGTTACTAACCTTGCTTGAACCAAAACTAACCAGAGATGAAAATGCTTTGTCTTTCGTGTTAAGGAATCCATTTTAAAAAGAAAGAAAAGAAAGTCCCAGACACCTGAACCTGCAAACATCTATGAGAGAAAAGGCATACTGTGGGCTTCAAATGAGTCTCTGAATAACATTTTAAAAACATGTGAAACTCTGTGTTCCTTGGACACTGCAAATAAATTCTAACTTTAACATTTAAATTTACAATACTTGAACAAAATTACATTCATTAGCTATCATTTTTCATTGATTATATGTAAAAATTCATACTCAGGTTTCCTCAGAATATTTTGGAAGTGAGGTTCATGAAATCTTGGCTATCTTACACTTGGATATCTGACAGACTAAAATGCTGATTAATCCAGAACCATTTAAACTTTTAAGTCGTTGTGTGTTGTAACATGAATAAAATAAGTGAAGAAATCTACAAAAACAGCTCACTGTATTACTAATGCCATAGATTAGAATAGTAGAAAAGATACAACATATAATATAGTCTATTGATAATATTCTGCTATCTGCAGGCTTCACGTGAAATCTCAAATGAAAAATGAAATTCATGACATTCATTGTATCCCACATGGATCAGGGGATGCACATTATTGAAATAAATTCAAATTAAAAATGAAATCCACTTGTGACTCGTAACATTAAAATTCTCAGTCGTGGCTGTTTCAAACACGCATAGACATACCATATGTGATTATATTTATGCTCACAAACATGTGGGCAAATGTAAAAAAAAAAAATCAGCAGGAAGTTACAATATTCCCTTCTATTTGTCCTTTCTGTCAACTGTACACTAACATACATGCCAAGCAAAGGAATAACATAGAAAAAACCTCTGCATCATAAAGAAGGAAAAGTAGGCAGAATTTTTTCTCCCAGATGAAGGGAAAATCCTGCTTTATTGTTCAGCAAAGGAGACAAGTGAGGTTGCATAGAATCCTCCTCACTTGTCCCCTGCTGGCAAAGGAGATGTTCAGTGTCAGTGCAGTAGCTTTGCCAATGCACTCTCCTCTTCCCAGATGTATTGAAGCTGGAAGTTGTCTCACTGAGATGCAGTTGCAGTGCAGATCTTGACAGAGGCAAAGCAGTAAGAACCACTCTGCTGTCCTGTCATTGCCATAGGGGGCTGCTGTATACCAGTGATTCTAATTCAAGAGAAAGGTTAAAGCAACTGAATTCCATGCACAAGGTAGAAATAGCCAGTAGCCCATAGTACAAGTCTTTGAGTCTGAAGCCCACAGTGTGCACCTCAGAGGAAATGAAGGTCACCCACTGGCATTATTAGACTTGGTTCACATTTCAAAAGACCAACAGAAGTCTCAACAAAAGGTTTCCTCTGCATGGTTTTGCTTGTAACAGAACTCAAATATGACAGCTGTAAGAAGAGTATTCTATGGGTTACCGGGTAGGGGAAAAGAAAAAAAGAACCTCTAAATCAATTAGTAACAGTTCTTAGTTTTATATCTCATTTCCTACTTTAAATAAGTGATTCTTAAGAAATCTCATTAATTTAAGAAACATTAGGGAATAAAGCAGTAGACATTGTCCCTAATGGTCATAGTGCTGAGACAAAGTAGATTAATTCTTAGTGCAATCTTTTTCCACTTCTCTTTGAGCTACTCAAGGTCTATAAAGACAGCAGAATTTAACAGACAGATTTGGAGCAGAGACCACGTTATCAAGACAGGTCACAGAGAGGGGAAAAAGTACTTCAAAAAAGAAAGGGAAAATATAGATTTAATAACTTGCTTGGATTATAATGGCCCAAGGGGGAAATTTAGGATCCTATGCTCCAGAAGCAAAGAGAAATAGAAATTATAAGTCTAGAATAAGGTGCTATTTACTCTTCTGAAAACATCACATGGGTAATGTCTTTTAATGGACATGGTCTGCATTTTCATCCTAGAAAACAACAGAAGTTCCCTGGTAAAACACTCCAAATAACAGCAAAATTGACCTGAATTGAATTTGTAGTACAGCTTCTTCATTTGGAAAATGTGAACAGTTCTCAAACAAATCACAGAATATTCTGATTTGGAAGGGACTCACTAGGATCATTAAATCCAACTTTTATGTGAACAGCCTGTAGGGGACCAAACCCACAACAGTGGTCTTAGCACCATGCTCTCACCAATTGAGCTCTAATTGGTGGCTCTCTAGCAAAAGCTGAATTTTGCAAACTGTCTCTTCATCTGTAGCATTGGATTTAAATAATCACCTAAAGATTCTGGAATTATTTGTAATGTAAAGATTTTGAATACCATGGCTGACCTGCTACCTCATCTATTTCTTGTCAGGGTCGCTGCTATATTCCTCCTCTGACACCCTTTACCCTTTTTTATTTGAAAGCCAAACAGTATTAATACCGTATACCTTTTAGAAGAAGAAAGAAAGATAAGGCAAATTATTTCAGGTGTCTTTAAATAATATTTCAAACAGTAAGTGAAGAAACATTTCACTTTAAAGCAATGTATAATACTAATGCACGATACAGTACAATATGTAGGTTGATAAGGAACATGGAACACCTGTATCAACAATAACATCATAAAGATCAAAATATGAAATTAGAAAAACCCTAATCCCCATAATAAACTTGGGGAGATGGTCTTCTTTTGGAATATAAAATCCACAGGTAAAAGCCACAACAGAAAATCATTCACATATGTACTTATTGAGAAGCAATCGATTCTGTCCCTTACCAGTGTAGGAATACTACCCCATAAAAAAACCCCAAAACACAACCAACTCATCAGCCTCAATTCTGACTCTACAACAGAGGAAATGAGCAAGAAGTGATAGGAGAATGTCCTATCTGCTGCTGGAGGGAAGAATTTTCTAACTTGTATTTTTACTTTAGAAAAAATAAACAAACTGAAAAAGATGGCTGATTAAAGAGCTAGTGAGAATTTTAGGAGGCCTAAAGTAATCCCATCCAAACCAGATTAACACACTGTTATTCCCAGTAACATGCAGCTACTTATTCTTTATTGTCTGAAGAAGACGGCTACCAATTGAATTTCCAACAGGACTTCCTATAGTACATTTACCTTTTTCCCTCTAAGTACTGACCTTCTCCATTACTCTCCTGCCCATGGATTCTAATGTGATCACAGTCAGAATTGATTAACCCAAAAAGAAGTATAACAAAGACATGACATCACAGCTACCCTTGAAGAATAACTAGCATACACACTACTATCACCACTAGCCAAAGTTCTCACTTCCAATTCCAGTATTAGAAAGTCCAAATATGAGAAAAACATATCAAACATTCCACTGTTTAAACAAAGAAAAACATTCCTTTGTTCAAGACTATGAAGCAGGGATTTATTAGATTAGGAAAAAAAAAATCTGATAACACAACACCAAATACTTCTCCTTCTGGAGAATTCTTTCTACCTATTAATTGACAGCATGTCCTATATATCTTTTACACATATCAGTATCTGCTGAAAGCTAAAAATAATGGTGCCTTTAGGAATTGTACCCTACTGAGTTTGTGAAAGATGACGTGAGGCATTTCTGTTCTACACATTTTATTTTTACACTGCTTAAAACTGCTGTTATTCCTGAGCCTGATTTATGGGTACCCTGGGGTACTCCTAACCCTTTTTGATGTTATTTCTACTGGAAACAGTTGACAAAAGCAGATCTTCCCTCGAGGATTGCACAGTTTTAGTATTTGTTTCAACTTTCAGCCATTTGCTTAACCTATTAAAGCTATCTTCAAAGACATAGAATAGTAACCCATCACCTTGAATGCTACAGAAAAAAAATAAACCCGTAAAGGCTGCCAATTCACACTCACTCTCCTGTAGATAAGCAGAATACATTGGAAGGCATTACACTACATGGAATACTGCCTATGGATTTAGCATAGCCCTACAAGGGTGCTTAGCTTTCAACTATTTCACTCTGGTGGTCAGACCTGCATGAAAATATTTATATAAAATATAAACCTAAGGCAAACTAAGTGTATCTAATGTAAACTTGAGAATAAACAACTGGCAATAGGCTAACACTGCTTCCACTTGGTATTTTTTCCATATAGCAGAGTACAATATTGCTTTAAATAAGATTTTTAGGAGCTTTGCTAACCTTGCTAAAACCATACAAATGCTGTGCCAAGAATCTTGGAACTTAATTGCTATGCCTGTGGTGGACTAACTGTCAATGACATATTGATGGAAACAGCTAGAGATGTGGCATATGTTGCTGCAAACAAAAATATTTAGGAAAAATGCAAGTAGTACCTCATTATCATATTTTCCTGTTTGGTGTCATCTTGTTGGGTTGGGGATTTTTTCAGAAAAAAAAGGAAGAAAAATCTACTTTGAAGAACATACAAAGTTTCTTATTTTACTGTAGTGAAGCTAATACAAAGTAATAGCTAATGTACCAAATACAGTTAATCCTCTTTTTCACATGAATGCTACAGGAGGACAAAGGTGGGTTTCACAAAATGCTCTAAACTGCAGAGTGCCCTAAATGCTACTTTTCAACTTCATAAGCGTATTAGACAGCAATCGCCAGTACAATCACTTAAATATTTAACTGAAGTAAAATGATTATGGCTATTTATGTTATTTCTTGGAATTATATACAAATATTACAAGAATGTTAGGCTGGAGAAAGGAATTAGGAACTCAAAAAAGCTGACATTTTGTAAGTAGCTCAAGATTTTACAATGACTTTTTCATAGCTGATAAATATTTCCATTGTACAATATCTCGCTCTTTCCAATGGTTAAAGACTTACATTTGACCATCCTTGCAATTGGTAAAAGACAAAATCAAAAACTAAACCAATTTCTTGCACAGCTTTATTTGGAAAATTATTTCATGTACCCAAAGATTCATGTGAAATTCTATTTTAATGACTTGCAGGACCTGCAATACAAAAAATAAAATAGTATCTTGGTATCTTGGGTTTTGGTATCACCTACAAATGTCTAGTATTACAGAAAAGTGAATGGTAGGCTTTTATGGCTTTAAAATATCTAACTTCTGAAAGATAATCAAAATTTAATGTATAGATACATTCTCAAAAATTTAGAGTTATCATAGAAATGTGTGTCAATATTTTGACATGATAAGACAGAACAATTTTCTTACATTTTGCTTCTTTTAATGTTACCGAGAGAAGGGGATTTTAGACATAAATTATTTCCTTATTTTTTCTTGGTGGTTTGTTGCTTTGGTTTTTTT
>VZRF01006704.1:78191-101421 GCA_013396875.1 Vireo altiloquus
TTTTTTTTTTTTTTTTGGATGGTTGTTCTGTTTTTTTGTTTAATTGAGAAGAGACCTTAACAAAAACACAGTAAATTCTCAGGAACAGACAACTTTTCCTGCAGTACAGAAATACTTAGAGCTCTTGAGAACCTTGGTAAGCACACGTCCCAGAGATACATACTGTTTTTCCCAAAAGCTCAGCCTTTCAGCAAGTTTTACCCCTTCACGTAGTTTAGTTAACTCTTCTTAGGCGTGCTGAGCCCCACACAGGAAATACTGGGACATGAATAACCCTTTTCCATTCCATCTTACTGCTAGACTGCTAGGATAAAAAATAGACTTTCACTACAGGTCTAGTTTCAACAACAGCTGGGTTTCAGCTTCACAATTAACCCAAGCTGGCTACGATGAAGCACCAGGTTCCATAGTTCTGTGCAAGACATCTGTCAGTCATTTCCATCTGGCTTAGGATCAGGGATCAGCCACTGGCCCTCTTGTTTAGCAGTACAGATACACATGAGGGATCTGCACTTCTGCCAAATCATTCCTCTTCCCCACTGAATTTTTAGAAGGGACAGGAGAACTAGCTACTTTTGAGTAGCTGAGCCTGCACCCTTGCTGCACAATGCTGACACACCAATTTGACAGAGACCAATATTTGGTCTTCATTTACTCTGTACCTAGGAGCCAATTCTGAAAATACATCACAAAGGATGCTTCCAAAACCAGCTCTTTCCAGAGGACACACCATATCAATCAGTACAGAGCTCAAGCATCCTTTCCAATTTCTCCCTCTTGACCAGCAACTACCATTTCACAATTCTCTTTACACTTTCACATAAAATATCTCCTAATCAGTAGACAAATGAGTTTTGGGTAATTTTTCACTACAATGGTAGCTGTCTTTTTTGGGCAATTGGTTTTTAATCCATGCATTTGCAAGTAAATGGATATTCTTGAATGTATGTGCCCAAGTACCACATCTAAAGATGGATTACAGTATTTCAAACTACAGTAAACACAAACATGAGAACAGATGCATTTTACTTTGATTTATAGAACAAACACCAAGAAGTTAATTCCTTCAGGAACAGTCTGTCCCCCTCAAAAATTCAGCTCTTTCCCTGGCTCTTGAATACATATCAGCAAAAAATATCTACACACGTATGCCACTATCTTGAGTACTTGAGGTTTTAGTTAGAGCTTAAGCAGTCAGATTTCCACCTTCAATATGACTAAGGTACAAAAATATGAACTGTAATTTTACAAGCAAAACAAATAACACACCTGAAAATATGACCCATTTTTCATCATGTTACCAGGGAAAAAACCCCCAGCCTTTAAAAAGGAAAATGAGCAAAGAAAAAGAGGCTCTTTGGAAGTGATAACTACTGTGAAGCACTGAGACTGTACATCTCTGACAATTTTTGTTGTACTTACCTAATATCTGTGCATGTTATACATGTGATACAGCGACTGTTTGTTGTAACGAGGTTCAAAGCCACAGATGTTTCACTGTCAGCGGTTGGGTGTGCTCCACATTTAAAGTAAAACTCCTGAAATATTGAAGGAGAGATAAAGAGAAGATTACATACCTGCTGCTCATGTCCTTCCTTTATCTCTGGGTAACTGACATTTGAGAGAACAGACAAATCACCACTGCCAGCAGCAAAGGAGGACAATCATTAGGAAAGGTTTACAAAGGATCCCTTGCAAAAATACCGGTCTAAGTGTGTATTTCGTTCAGTGCCTTTCCTAAAAAAGGCAAGACCAGTGTGACACATTCTGTGATCTTTTGGATTTATAGAAAAAAAATCACTTCATATAGACTTTCGCTAAGTATAGTCAAGCCAAAATACTAACCAATTGCAATATGCATTAATATTGCCACTATCTTTTCTTGTTACAGATGTTACCATTTTCTGAACTCTACAACACAGAATTTTAGCCCTAAAATAGTGAAGTCTGACCTTGCTTTTTTGATGTTGGAAATATTAAAATACAATTTTACCATCATAACAAAGGAAAGCTCTAGCTCTCTTGGAGCCCACATTACATTTGCAAGTATACAGTGTTTGAATCAAGTTCCTTTATCTTCTTAGACTGCCTTCATTAGCATAATACTTTTCACACAAATGTGTGTTTTGTTCTCTTTTCCACTGCACCCCGGGGAAGGCCATATGAACCACACTATTCTTGATAAGATTCTGTTACAAGAAATTGTTCTAAGTGTCCAAATCCCTCTAAGCATACGTAAATAAAAGCAGCCCAAAGACACATGCTTTACAATAGGAGCCACAGATTAAAGTTTGTGATGTCTTTGTTGCTATGAGATCTTCTTTCCAGTAACAAATTGTGGAGGTTTGTAATGAAAACATGGTATAAATGAAATGTGAATTGGAATGTAAGGGTATAAAAATACTGGAAGAAAGGATAAGGCACAAAAGAATGACAATTGTTGACAACATCGAGATACTAAGATCACAGTTTATTCTCAAGAAACCTGGCCATGGTAAAAAAATCCTAAGAAAATGAGGAAAAAAATCCCAACCAAACTGCAGCAAGAGGAAAAAAAAAAACAAAACAAAAAACCAGCACTGAATACATCAGCAGCACTTGCTAATGACTCTTGAAGGTGGGACAGGATGAAGGGGAAAAAAATTACAGCAACTGTCAACTTTTTTTAGGATGAAAACATCACATCCAGGCCTCAGCATTAGGAACAATCCAAAAGCCATGAAAAAGACATGCTAGGTCACTCCAAGATCCTACCTAGACTATGTGGACACATATTCTAGCACTCACTAATACATGAGTAAAGGAGAATGTGTGGATGAATGAGAATGAAAAAAAAAAAATCTGTTTTCTTTAATACAAAATCCCCTTTCCCTCACTACATCTTTGCATGGAGATTTACTGCAATACTGTACTAAAAGCAGTTCAGACAGAATCTCTTACTTTCTCAGTGCCTACAGCCTTGCAGTAGGGAATTCTTTGTCTGTAAAATAGCTGTCATTTACTGTTTTGGCTTTTTTTCTTCAGTGATGATGATCATTTAGCTACAGTGTGTATTTCTACATAAGACAAATCCAGTACCATGCAGTACTGTGCCACTCTAAGGTGGAATCTGGTAACTGGTGTATAAGAAGTATTAACATAACCTTCCTCCTAGGTTAGTCACTCCTGTTTCTCAGAGAAGCACTGACATATGCAATAGATTCAACAATATATTCATACCCCTCTATAAGTGAAGGGCATAATGCCTAAAGCATATCTTAGTAGCAGTGTAAGAGAATTACATGGTAAGAGTGCAGTTCAAAGGCAAATTTTAAAGTAACTGTCCACAAGATTTTTGAAGTAGTCACCTGTACGTGTTTATACACAACTAAATTATCTTTGCACCCTGTTTCATAACATCAGGGGGTAGTCCTAGGCAAGAAAATATGCTTAAAGTCATCCTTAGACAAGACTTCACATTTTCCAAGTTTTTGCTCTTGTTCAAGACACAGATACACACACAACTTTTAAATATCAGCTTAACTGGAAGGATTTCAGCTTCAAATGAGTCAATGGAACTACACATTCATCCGGAATACATGACAACCTTACGCAATCTGTGACTTCAATTTATTTTCAACCTTTAAAAATGTATCCATTGATCTTTTAATTATTTGCTAATAGGTTTTGGAACTTGAGTTTCTTTGCCCTTTAATTTGAGTTTACTTTTGTTTGAATTAAATGTTAAGAAAGATTTATTTCAGTGCAGAAGAAGATACATATTTCCTTGCTTCAGTACATCTTCTGCATACAGCTAAAAGAATATTGACAACTCACAATTCCAGAACAGGTAAACTATGGGCAAGGAAATATGCAAAAAAAAAAAAAAGTTGATAAAAGTATTTACCCATTATAATAAAATCTTATTTGGGTCATAAACAAAAACAGTAATAAAGGTATTAAGCTCTGGACCAATTGAAATAGGTTTAGGTCTTTTTTTGACCCTAATGAGCATCTTCTTGGTGATTCTAATTGCTTTGGATAATACCTCATGATGGTCCTTGTCATGGAAGGTACTTAATAAAGAAGGTAAATAATGCTATGGAATTCTTATTCATCAGGCATCAGAAAGATAGAGAGACAGCAAAGGAAAAATAGTCAAGAGCCTTGTGCTGCAGTCTCAAAATACTTCTGCTATATCATTAGGAAAATTACTTCTCAATATTTATGTTTGGGCCAAACATTGCTTTTAGGAAACTCCTCTAATTAAATTTATGATGTTCTCCAGTGTTGCTGAATTGAGAACATTACGGAATGTGAAAACACTGTTTAAAATAAGAAAAGAAAATCTTGCTACTTTCCAAAGCTATTCATTGAAAGACTCCCTGCTTGACTAAACTGCAATTAGAGAAATAGTAAATCTTAGTATTAAATATAAACAGAACAGAGGGCTCATTAAAATATAGAAAAAAACCCCTCAAGATTATGTTTCAAGTCTTTTTTCAGAAGAAATCCTGAAGATTAAAGAATAAAAGAGTTATTCATAACAAATGTGTTGAGACTAGCAGTACACCCTTGGAAAATCAAACAGTATCAACCCACACAGAGCACAGTTCTACACAATCAATGCAGAACTCCGTCTCTGGAGGTCTGAGACCTCAGTGCTGTGCTGGGAGTTCAGAAGTACAGGGAGAGATGGGAATTAAAAACCCAATGTGCTGAGTGCCTGAACGTTCTGCAGTAGTGTGGACTTCATTTCCACATTTTCAATATTTCTTTTTTTCTGCAGTAATACACATTCCATCTGTTTAAAAGCTTTTAAAAGTCATGAAACCAATTATGTTTCCAGCTGCATATAAAAGTTTATGTTGTCTGGTTTTGCACATTGCATAAATACACAATCCACAAGTATTTATTTGTTACATCTACCAGATTTAACTTCACATACTTTTTTATGCCAGGGCATATACCTATGAAGTTATCACTACAGATAACACATCAGCACAATTTGCTTCTCAATTGCTTCCAGCAATGAAATTACTGAAAGTAAAATATAAGAGGGAGGAGTGTAGCCACTTCTCACTCTTCAGCCTTGCATTTCACCAGGCATGTAAATGTAGCTATTCTTTCATTTAGTCTTTCATGGTAGCCTAAGGAGGTAAATTTCCTGGATTTTTAAATCCAAATCATTTCTGTCCCAATGTTAATCTCTGAATAGGTATAGAGACCTAGGAGCCAGTCAATTTAGGACTAACACTCTAATTTAGCTTCAAACTGTAAAATTCATAGAAGAAGTAGTTACTTCTTAAGGTTGATATCAAAATGTCTCTAAATTTATGCTATATGAGACAGTGCTTTCCTAATTATGACTTTATTATAAAAAAATCCCTCAAACCTCACAGAATAACACAGAAGGAATGAGTAAAAATCCATGAAATCTACATCAGCATCTGATTACTTCTAAAAGAATTTTAAAAATAAGAAATTACATTATTTCTCCTTTCTGCACAAGTGTTTTTACGTACAAAAAACTCTCTGATGATCATAAGTATTGCTGTTCAGCAATGAATAAGGATGCCAAGGAATTACTGCAAAGCCAAGACAAAATTTAGTGCTTTTCTCTAGTTTTAAAAGTGAGTAGTTTTATGGTCACCTTCTACTGCAGTGAATATCTTTAGATCATTTTCTTGCCTAGAGGCATAGGTCCCATGAAATCGTGAACATTCTATTTAACACTATAAATGTCTTCCTTTTGGCAGTGTATCTGATAGACTGTTACTCAGAGAAGGGAGCAGGCATCACTCCTACATGCTTTGTCATATTCTTCACTGTTGTTATTGCTTTTGTGTCACACAACATCATAAAAAGTGCATGAGGGAAGAAAAGGTTCAAAGATACATGGTCAATGCTAGCTACTTTTTATGAAACTCAAGAAGAAAATGGCGACATTTTTCAAAAAACCCTAAATGTTCTTTGATATTTCGTAAAAATCTCTCCCTGTAAACTCTGTCTTTTCAAACAAACCAGGGGTTTACATACCCCTAACTGCTGATGATAACTGAATGGTCTTCTATATGGTCAAGTAACTATCATAATTACATATGATCAAAGTCATGCACAAACCATCAGGGGGAAGGCAGTCTGAAAAAGGCCTAGAAGAAACTTTACCCTTTTGATACATGTTCTCGAGTCCAGTTTACTACACCATAGGAAAAAAACCACTAGTCTTGGCTAAGTACTCCCAAGATATTCTGCACCTTGGATGGTGTACAACATATACACATAAAAATACATGTTCCTCTCCTTCCTTCTCATTCTGTGCTGTGTAAGTTGGCTGAACTAAGGGAGTTCAGACAGATTTCTTATTCCCATTTCTTAATAAGCTACAAAAGAAGGTGAGAGCCTTATTTTCCCCCTGAATCACCCACACATGTTTATTTAGGACTGATAGGCAAAGCCACTTATGAAAATGTTTTATAGCCATTGAAGCTGTGGCTTTAATATTTTAAAATTATCAGTAAACTTAAATTTCAACTATAAAATCATAATTATCCCCACGGAAGAGAGAAAATGTCAGTGCTATTGTGGCACACTCCTGTGATAATGATTCACTTGCTTTTGAAACTGAAAAATTTAGTAGATATTCAGTGGATCTGGGGACACTGAAAGAAACTCACTTCAGAACAGCTGTGGAGTCAAATATTTCTTCTGGAGTGTTCTCGGAAAGACTGGGCTTAACTCTGTGCAGACACTTCATCAGGTTCCCACATCCCAGAACTACAGGCAGTGGCATTCCAAGCCATAGAAATATCTCAGTGATGAAAACAAATCTAATACATCACTGTTCGCATGTAGAACATTGCTTTTGAAGTTACGTAAGTGAAAAGTGTCAGAACTACACTGGCTAACTAGTATGAGGAAGGTTGTAGAGCCAAAGCACAGCTCTGAAAGATTTAAGTCCTATATGATTTTGTGATAGACTCATGAATGCATTACATACTCGAGACTGCTCCACTTTCTTCTGTGGGCCATCAGTATTTTGACTAGCTCTAGTTACTGGAAGGTGTCTTGCTCAAAATAGTGGCAGTTTCCCCATGCACCTCACCAGATACTACCAAGAACCTCAAATCAGGTACTGAGCATAGTAAGCATCACCTAATACCATTTATTTGGTGACTGTTACTCTGCATGGTTTGGCTTTGCTAAGCAAACACTAAGACCTAAATAACTGTTAAGATCAAACGGAGAAAATTATTACCTAAATATCAAATTCTTGCAGTAGAGTTGGGTTTATGATAAAAAACTACATAAATAAAACAAAAGCATTACCCTAGCTACCTACAATTTAGACAAGCAAATTCTTCTGTCTCCTCTATGTTTGGAATTCCTCTGGAACTGCTGTTGCAATACTTGTAGATGACAAGTTAACCTTAGGCTCTGCTCCTGCCATCAGCACTATTTTCTTTTAAGACGCTCTCCATTCAAGAATATTTTTTTCCTACTTGAAATTCCAATCAAAATCAAACTTTTCTCTAAGGATTTCCTGCGATTCTTAAACTTGATGCTTATCATGATATCAATGGCATAAACACTATTCCAGAGGGCAGCTGACTTCCCTAAAATGAAAAGTGCAGCTTCCCCTGGATGCAGCTAAGTGGATCACCTCCTAGGCAAACAAGGGATAAATACAGCCCTTAAGGACAAACAAACAGTTACCTCATTTTTAAGGTAAAGGATTAATGCATAGTATTAGATCAGTATTCAAACTGCACCATGTAGGTCCTTAAGTCTGTTTCAATGTTAAAGAAATACATGAATTGATCACTACAAACAGTATAATAATGCATGCGATTAATTGCTAATTTTCTATTAAGATTTAGCAGAAAAATATTCAAAGTGATTAAATGACAGTGGATTTGAAGATCCTTAGCATAGACTTTAGGAATACTACAATGCAATTATTAAATATGTTGCTTACTTTAATCATTCACACACCAAAACTAAAACAAATCTCTAAAAAGTATAATCATTGCACTCAGACAACATTTCTGCACCATAAAAAAAAATCTTAAAGTGATTTTTCTTGTTAGACAGAGAAGATCCTGTGAAAAATTCAATACCTGATTTCAGATGTAAACATTCAGAATGGAATCAGAAAAATCAGCAGGAATCAAAAGACAAGCATGTCAGCCAAATCAGCATACTTTATACACATTTCTACACAAATTTCCTCATCCCTTCCACTTTCAAATTGACAGAATCTCTGTTGTTGGACATGCCAGAAATGGCAATTCATGGACACTGACAAAAGTGTGAAGTTCAAAGAAATGTCTTTATGGAATGCAAGGAGAAAAACTGATATTCCTGAAAAACTTATATTCCAAGAGAGATCAAATATTATATTATATTATATGCCTTGCCAATATACTGCTGATAACTAAGCTGACCTCAAAGATCAGTTGGAACATCTTCCAATGTGAAGAAAGGCAATAAAGTGTTAATATATTAAATTTTAATGTCTGTAAGTACTATATATTTATTTAATTTGGCAAGAGACAAAAGCAGCATAAAAGGGTAGAAGAAATACGAGCATCTCTCTAATATCTGCTTTCTGACTGATCCTCCTTGCCCTTCTAAAAATGCCTCTGGCTAAGAAGATCTGTTATTCATAATAAAAGCTCTTTAGGATGAGTATCTTTTGTCAACTCTTGGCCCGGGCTCGGTCTTGATGAAAATATCAACTTTGACCTGTGCGAACAGGAGGATGGAGGGAGTGAACTCTTAAAATTATTATTGCGTTTTTGAGACAAGTAGCATTCAGGAGCAAAAATGGTATCCTCCTGCTTTTTTTACAGACTTTCTCTTTTCACCTATAACACTCGAAATCTAAATGTGTCCAAGTGACTAAAAGACACATATTTCAGGGAAAGACGTGTCAGTATCTTTTATATCAATATCTCCTTTTAATTCTTGATTGACTTTTAATTAGGTTCACATAAGAAGAGCATAAAAAATATACAGTTCCACTTCTTTCTCTCAGAATTAAACATATTCATCATTCCTTTCATTCAGTTGAGAATATCAAAAACAATTTGTTGCACAATAAATTTTTTTAAAAGAATGCCTTTGATACAGAACACAGTTGAGTGTAGCAGGATTATGGGATAGGACATGTACATGCTATTTATGAATCTTTACCTAATGCTTCAGTCCTGACCAAGTCACTTAAAACCAAGCTTTAAGTGTATAAAACTGGATCTAAAACTCATCATAAATAATTTTCATGAGACATTTTCAGGGATAGAAAATAGTAATAGACTAATGTCATCATACCCAGATCCCACTTTTTTCTGCATTCTTAAAAAAATGAACAAAAATCAAGCTAAAAAATTTCTGTCTATGTATTTATTCCCCTTACCAAAGAAAAACATTTTTATCTCTCATTTTCCACAATTCATTGGAAGAACAGAGGTATTGTTCAGAATTTTTCAACAGAACAGCTCTAGTATCATTAAGTTTTATTCAGACATCTAATGTGGTATAACCAAGATAATTGGTGATTGAAAAAAAGCTTGCCTATCTATTGTCTGCACTAAAAACCCAAAAAGTTATTGATTTGTATTAAAATCTAAACAGAGGAGAAAGATATATTTAAGATTCAAATAACTGGCATGATGCGTTATTAACTATGCAAGTTTATAATGACACCTGACCTCTGAATAGAACACGAGACTAGTTTTCTAGGAATTTTCTGTATAAGGAAAGCAATAAGAAATGTAGAACCTATTATGTAATCTGCTTTTCTTGTCTACTAGAAATGACCCAGTGGGAAAATAGAACACAAGTGCCTTGGGAATCCCTTTGCTGCTGCTGCCCACACAATACTACTTCAACCATGTAGGAAAGAACTCCGTGTGAAAGTGATTTTCACATTTTTAACAGCAACATTTCTCATTTGCTCATCTAAAGGCAACCATGCAACATACTTGCTTCATTTCTCTGAAAGTTGTGACTTTTGCTCAAAGAGTCCTGTCACTAATTCTGCTGTCACTCCTTCAAGTAGCAGTACTTCCGTGACACAAACACAGAACAATTATCACGACCCAATACTTCTTATCTTATTTTCTCACAGTATAGACAAAGAAATGATGGCTGTAGGGCATTGTGTCTCCTTTTTATTGATCTTTGCCTGGAAAGTTACCTTGTAGTGGAATTAAAGGCCCTATAGACAGCCAATCCCCAGAAATGCATAACTAATAGGTCGCAGGTACTGTAATGCCTGTGGCATGTAAAAATACAGTAAGATAGTTTAAGTAAATAACTTTTCAATCAGAACAGCCATGCTTTCATACAAAATAACATGAAAGATTTACACACTCCTTTCTCTGAAAGAATGCAAACTCTCCCCTTTCCCTCCTCTGCTCCTGACTTTTTTCATCCATATATCTATCCAATGCAATTTCTGATCAACACTAACTTTTGGGCTGAACCAAGACTGCAAGTGTCAGGATGATTAAATTACCTAGCCCAGCCTCCAGAGGCCAAGTCATATTGTTCTGTTTAATAATTCAGCATGTATGAAACAGATTATTTTGGAAAAATTCCTTTGAATTACTCAAGCCATAGAAGAAGTCTCAGTTTCAGAGTAGCTACTTACAATGTATTATAATCATCATATCCTGAACACTAGTGCTGATTTCTAGGACTAAAACTTTCCCATCAGCCTCTTTTAAAGTAGAATCCAACTGTTTAAATTTGTTGTCAAGTGTTTCCTGTAGAGAATAAACCCTTTACTTTGAGCTTAATTTCCTCTGGCAATCAGATTTGAATTTTTATGTGAACAAAAGCCATGAAAAGGGCTCAAGGAGGGAAGAAACTAGAATACTACATGATAGCAGATACTCAGGCTGTGCTTCTTATGGCACAAAAAGTTGCTTGCAATTACAGGTTTGAGTGATTTATTTATCTTCCAAGCAAGTTAGCAAGCACTTAAGGTAAAGAAAGGGATCAAGGATTCAAAATAACTACAGAAAAAAATCTAAAGTGTACAAGAAACAGGACACCTATACTTGAGCTATAAATATTGCACAGGTGACATTCGATAGGAAGATCTCTCGAAGATGCTTCAGAGAAAAGCCTGAAGTGTCAGCAAATGCCTAAGCAACAATGCCTAAGTAAACAACATAATTTCTTTAATTGACTGTTACTTTTTCTTGAGTATTCTACATGACAGGAGTAATTCCAGAGTCTAGTTTGTTAATTCTGATGTGTTTCTGCAACATATGCAGTAGATTTGCATCCATCTGATCTTGTCACAACTGAGAAATTTAGGTTTTGTCCATACCTTGATATTGAAGGAATTGGGCAGGTTCCAGGCTTCGAAAAAAAGGTATTTTTAAACCAATAGCCATTTTAAAAAATGACTGTTATTTTTGGGTTTAGGTTTTCAGTCTTTAACTGATATCACCTAAGTCCTAGGGCCTCACATCCATCCATTAACCATATAGATGATCTACAAGTCTCTAACACAGCTGAAAGACAGTACTAAGGCACCTTTCATTTAGCACTATGGCTGCCTCAGGGGAAGCATCAGTATTTATGTGATGACACTGGGCAGACAGAATTAGGCTGTAATACTACAGGAGTGGCTCTTTGCTTCATCTCTGTGTCTTTTCAGCTTTGAAAAATTGGACAGTTTGTTCTGTCATCTTTCCAAAGCCTGCCATAGATCAGGATATGAATGAGAATGAACCAGCCAAGGCTGACCAGTTATAAAGGAAACAGTGAGAGGAGGAGAGGGAGGAAATGGCAGATTCTCTCCCTCTGTGCAATGTATACTTGCCTTCTTGGAAGATTAAAAAATGTTTGGCACCTCCTGCAAATTCTTTGAATAGACAGTGGGGTTTTTTCAGTTCTATTTACCACCCACAAGTCTGTGGCTTTTTTTTGATGCATGTTCTTTGTCATGACAATACAGTTAGCACACCTACAGCTATGCTGTCCTTAAGTTTTAATAGAGTTCTACAAAATTATTAGGATGTATGCTCCTAATATTTTCCTTTCTACAAATTGCTAAAGAGCAGGTCTTGTGTCCCACCAACAGAGGTAATGTCTAATCTACATAGAACAGGGCACATTAAAATAAATATAACATTTGAGAAAATTCTGCAGTTTTTCCAGTAATTATTTTTTCAGGTTTGTTCAATTGCCAGAGTTGATGAGGTTGGCAGTAATTTTAGTAAATTTAGATTTTTTTCCTTTGCCCTGGATTACCAGTTCAAATATTTTCTTCTGCATGGACTGAAAAGACAGACAGAATATTTGTGCTGTAGCAAATAAACTGAGACTTTTTTAAAACAAAAAGCAACCAAAATACCCTGCATGACAGCCAAAACATATGATGTGCAGAAAAAAGAGCAACGATGCTAAATATAATCACATGAATACACTAATGCTAATAGTGGATTCATATTGCCATCTTACAAGAAGGGGAGAGGACTACGCATATGTTTAGTTAATTTTATTTGTTTCAGCTAAGTAAAATCTGTATATAACTCCCCACAAAAGGAACATTACAACTATTTCTTCCACTTCTGCACAATGAGATAAAGAGGATTTATTGGCAAGATAAGTATCTCAGACAGTGTTTTATATAGCAAAATTTGAACTATAACACCTAATAGAAACACCTCACAAACTTATGAAATACAAATATATGTCCAGTGTTTTACATGACTCACAAATTAAAAAACCCAAATGTACACAGTGTTGCTAGGGAGTTGACTATATCACTATCTAATAAAATGGCACTATAGACTAAACTTTTGGAAAAGCTTTCCCCAGATGTTCTTACAGGTTACTAGATGCTCTTGAAAATTACAGAGGGCTGCAGGAAATGAAATGGGTAGAAGGGACAAACAGAAAACCCACCAAAAAATCCCACCAAAATCTCTTGATCTTTGGCTAATCTTGTACTAAGTCTCAGCAGCAAATTGATTGTTTTCTGGCATTTGGTTTTATGCTGTCCTCCTTTTTTTCAAATATATTTTCTATATGTAATATATACAGATGAGCTAGATGCAATATATATGCAAGATGAGCTAGAAAACATAAGTCACAGTGGGAAATTCATTAGCTCCTGTATAATCTTGTTGGAAAAAAAATAAATCTATGTTTGCATACTCTTACCTATAGTTTATAGCACAAGAAATCTGAAAAATGCAGTAAGTTAAACAAGTATTTAACACAAAAGCCATATTTAATGTACGTACCAGTACAGGAGAAGCCAATTTCTCAGTAGATGACAGCACAGTGCCATCTTTGAAAAGGTATTTTGCGCTATTAAAAAGCTAGAAAGATGTGGACATTCTTTCTTTAAGATAATTTAATGCACAGATATATTATCTAGTGTAGATGGTTGTTTGCATAACTTTAGTATAATGCTGATGAAGCCTTGATAAGACTGTTTTCACTAATATGACTTGCTTTTTTTAACAAACTATTGTCTATTTACATTGTCTTCATTCTAAAAACAAGCAGAAACCCCCTCCCCCACCATGGTTTTTCCTAAATCAAAAAATCCAGAAGAGAATAAGGCTACATCTACACTAGCAAACAGTTAATTGTTAAAGATCCTAAGAGCATTTCAGGGTGGTCAAACACATCATCCATACAGTTGCAAGGTTAACAAGGTCCCTGACATGTTTTAGATGGTGCCAACTAGCATCTCACCCAGGCAGAATTAAGGAGAAAGCACAGCCAGCCACAGTCTGTGGCTTCCATCCCTGTTTTGGGGACTGAGAAAATTTACTAGCTATAGATAAGCTATGGCTTTCAGGCATGAGGAATTTTACCAGCAACACTTGACCTTGTGGACCTCCTATGAACACTAAATGGGGCATGGTTTAGCATATCTCTCTCTACTTCTGGAAACACATTATCTTCCTAACTGCTGCTAATTCCCACTCCAATTTCCTCTAGTCTTCTGACCAGCCAGGCAACTAATGGCAGGATACTTTTACCCTTCTCCATTGCAGAACAGCTTCTGCTCCACAATTTTTTAAAGTAGATTTCTACCTTTATAAATAGCAGGTAAATTCAAAGTTAGTCAAAAGAATTTACTTTAATAGAAATTCATACCCTCACTCCAATAAAACAGTAATTTCATTTGGAAATGTGACTAAAACTGGGTTTACACAACAGCAGAATCTTTAAAAAAGCATGAAGAGCTCTTCAATGATTTCCCCAAACAACATACATTTAATTCTGCATTTGACATTTCAAAAATTATTTTTATTGTTAAGATCTGTCTTACAAAATAAAATGGTCAAAGTATAAACTTGAAAATCACTTCAAAAATCTATTTAAGAAAAAAAATAAAAAGAAAAGAACCCCCACAACTTTTAAATATCTTCACTTCTAAACAATTTTACTTCAGTTTTATGTACGGAAAAGGGATAATTTGAAAGATACACATGCACGACCAAAATCATTGCCTTGTAATGGGATACCAGAAAAATAAAACGGATGCATTACCACAGACATTAATAAAAAAAAAAAAAATGTCGAGATGCATTGTCTTAGTCACAGAATTTCAAACACACCATGTTGTGTCCCCAGAGCTGGGAACACACAGGTCCCTATTGAGAGCACTACAATACAGCAGTGTGGCAGCATTCACACAAACAGAGCACCAGCACCACTCTGCCAAAACCACTGGTGGGAATTCAAGCTGACCCTGACTTACAGGTGTGTGGTGGCAGAGCCAGACACAGAAATACTGATCTGTTTCACTCCACTTCCTGGGTGGGATGTAGAGCTTGCAGAGGTAACTGAGCCAACAGCACAAATTTGGTCTCATGAATTTTGTGTTTGTGCAAATATAGCAAGTTTATTATAAAGTTTATTATGACACATCTTTTTTCAGACTCCAAAATTCTCCCATAGATGGCATAAGCAATTAATAAACTAGTGTTTGTCAAACACTGCCCTGTGTTTTTGTCAAACACTTACCCCTGCCTTCACAGTTTCCTGACTGCTATTCTTTCTGTACAGAAATTACCTCATTTAATAGCACCAGGCTCCTAACTTGGAAACAAACTTTCCCTCATGCAGCCTACATGCTCATGAATATGTAGTACAGAGGTAGGAAGACCTTGGATAAGTACATTGCATAAAATAATCCCTTTGGGGTAATTAGTAGTCAAGGTGAGAATTACAATTGTCTGTAAAACACACACATCATTCTAATGTTCAGGCCTGCAAACAATAAAAAATGTGTCCTTTAAATTTCAGGGAGAAGTTATAGTTGGATATCATGCCTGCTTCACATGTTTACAGTTTTCTCATTTAACCACTACCACACTATGATCCAGTGTTGTGGAAATAAACCTCGCCACTTCTAAAACAGACCCTACCATAGAAAAGATGGTCCAGCCCTTATAATAAGTAGCCTGCCCAGTCACATTTTTCCAATTCATAATAGGATGTGCCTCAGCAACACCTTGGTAAACACACACATTTATACAGAAAGTAGAAAACCCACATTTAGCTCTTTCCTGAGCACACAGAGCTCTTTACTCAGCTCCTAGCAGAGTGGGTATGCAACTGCATTCCTACAAACACAAATACCTAGCTCATGTATTCAGTAAATGCCAAATGCTTAATTAGGGCTGAACTCGGAGACTGGAAGACAGGACAGTCTCTGATCCTCTGTGTGCTGCTCCCATTGGTAATTCTGGTATGCTTCAGACGTAAGGCATGGAAGCCACAACTACCCCAGTCACAAGCTCAGTACTGGTGGGGGTGCCCTTCTGCAGTAACTTAACAGTTAAAGCACCTCTTTCTCCACAGACCACATGAAACAAGCAGCAAATGTTTCACTTATGTCAAAAGACCATCCTCAACAGAAACTAATTGCAAAGAAGCAGACATTCTCTCTAAACTGAGCTGGTTCAGATCCCTGCACTGACTGTTACCAAGAACAAGGTGTGGGCTGTGCTTTTACCTTGTTGAAAGCTGGGAGAGCAGCAACATTGAGGGCAATTTTTCGAATGGGTGTTTCCCTTGCCCTTGAAGAACATAAGCAGAGAAAACAAACTTGTGGACAGTAAGATATCACAGGTAGGACACACCAATGTTTTCATGAAAGTGAAAGACTGTTCCAGCTGTGTAGCTCTCATACATCTATAGACCCGAGCTTGGCTCTGAGACTCCTGACAGGCACCCTGAAACATCAGAGTCCAAAACTGGACAGGCAGCAAGTCAATCCTAGTGCTGCAAAAAACAATCTGACCTTCTCTAGAAGCATGAAAAATAAGTAAAAAATGAATATAGAACAATAAATCTTGTTGCTACAGTGTGCCATCTCCTAGGTAACCCACAGGAGCTTTCTCAAAACCAAAATGAGAAACAGGCCTTCAAGGTGCCTCTGCTCATGGCAGGAGGTTGGAACTGGACAATCTTTAAGACCCCTTTCAACTCAAACCATTCTATAATTCATTCAAAGCATGATTGGAAATTAATTCCAAGATGCTAGTTAAAAATATTCAAAATTAACTCCATCTGCAAATAATTTGGTAATGCATGTGGGTTATTTGATTTTAAGAGGTTTCAAACTTGTAATTCTTACTGCTTTAATTTGTGGATGCTTTTTTTGTGGATGGTGGTTGGTTAGGGGTTTTTTTGACATGGGGTGGGGGAGAAGATAATATGGACCAAATATTTTTCATCACAGTTCTTCTCTTGTTCATATAATTTGCATATTTTTTCCTTGCATATATATTTTTGTGCATATATTTTTATATACTATATTTATATATTTTCAAGGAGTATTTTTGACTTCTACAGTTACTTAGAAAACTAAACATTTTAAATCAAAGTTTATTTAAACAGTACAAATTTATTAGGTCAGGTTTCTCTAAGCTAAAAAAAGAAATGGTTAAAAAGAGATTCTCCCAGAACACAAATGCCCCAGCAAAACCTGTAAATTACAAGAATTAAGTTATCACAACAAATCCTTATTGACAGGTTAGTGATCCTGCAAGCAATGCACTATTGCCTACCAGTATTTAAGAATAAGCTTCCAGAAATCAATTTGTTTGTGGGTGCCAGCTCTAACACACATAGAAGACATAGCACCGTTAATAGATATCTCCACAGCGAATTTCATTCCTTTTCCCCATTTACAAACTCAAACTTATGTGGGGCTAATATTTTTGTTTGCAAAGAATGAGACATGCACAATTACAGCTCCTCCTAATGGCATTGTAGCAGTGGTGTTCAGTGAAAAGTTACTTCTTAGGAATTACCCCATAAGCACTAGAAATATCCATTTCTTCTTCAAAATAGATGACTATAAAACACACTGATGCAACTTGGAGAATTCTGTGCCATTTCTGATGTTGCAATGGTGGGGGGTAGCAGGAGAGTGAAGCAACATTATGCATCAAATGGAAGAAACCCACTTTTCACTAGAACATTCTTTCCCTTACTTCCAGCCAGCAGTTTAACCATCTGTAGCTTCTAAGAACAACTTGTAACCACAGTTACTTTGCCCACATACATTTAAGTGCCGGAGTGGAAAAACTCCAACATTTGATTTTAGAATTCTCCAACTATTTACCAAAGTCCCAAAGAGCTGCCATGTTGCACAGTACAACTGATCAGCAGATGTAATTACTATGAAACAAAACATTTCACAAATATTTGAAAGAGAACTGTTGCACTCCTTACAGTAAAAAAATTGTGGATCACACATTCTTAAAGAGTTCCCTTTTTTTTTTTTTCATATGTTTCTAACCATCCATTGTGCTAAAGCAAGGGAAATATTTCACTTCTGAGCATCCTCCCAGCAAACAGGCCAAAATATTGAGTATTTCTAGAGACAACTTCAAGACCTTCACCAAAGAATTTTTATGTATCTATCCAATCAATTATTATGCATTCAAATTGATGTCCCTAACCTGGCAGGTGCTTAAAACACAGAGCATTGATTAACTTCAGCAGAGTATTTATATATTTAAAGCTGGGTATATACTCTAAGTATCCTCCAGAGCTGGGCCATTAAGGCAGAAAACAGAATCCAAAAAATATTTGTTATTACAATTTAAGCCTTCTAGACTCAAAATAACCTAAGTTTCCCTTATACTTGACTTCTCTGAGCTAGAACTACATATTGTAAACTGAATGCAACCCCTTAAGCCTTGCCCCAGATAGCTATACTATGAGAATTCAGGCATTTCTGACAGCAGCTATTCAATAATTACCCATCACATTAGCATGAACCATGAGAGACAGAGCCCATAATATGTTGCATCAGTTCCAACATGAATTACTTTGCAGCCCCTGGTGGGACAAGCTCACAGGTAATGCCATTGACTACATTATCTCACACCACCACATCCTATAAACTGTGCATGCTTATTTTAAATTCAGTTCCGAGTTGTAAAAAATCAGCTAATTTCATAAGGTGCATGCACAGAAGCAGATAACACAAATTCAAGTCTACAAACTGGTCCCAAATCAGTTACAGGCACAATGTCCTAGAAATAGTTAAATCAAAAATATAGTAGAGTATGGTTAATTAAAACCTAATACCTTCACCTTTTAGAATCCAAGACCAGAACATTAAGCATGAAAACTATAGGTGGGAAACAGATTTAATGCCAAGGTAAATTTTATGGCAGCTTTAAATCTAACAGAATGTCTCGCATAGTGTGTCAGCCTGCAAATTGACACAGTTATTAAACATTCAACAACAGTATTTGCCACGTGTGAATGAAGAAATTGTGTTCTTGCATTATAAATGCTGCCTGACATTTGAGGAGAGACTCCTCTGTAACCATACTGTACCCTAACAAAATCGCCTTCATCTGATTAGATTGCCAAGAGAAGATTGCAGGAACATGTTGCATGCTTGAGTGGAAATCCAAGGCTTCAATCATCAGCAATAGATTTGCAACAGCTGCAGACAGTAACATACTATTTAAATGTCATGTGCAGTGAGCAACAAAAGATTCAGTCAAAGCGTTACTGAAATCCATTGAATTGCAAAAAAACCTGTCCCTGGACACATTAGACACATTGACACAGGACATGCAAAAATATGTATCAAACAAGCTTCATTTGAAAGAAAATGTGGTTCTGATTTGTGAAATAAGTGACAGAGTAAACACAATGTTAGGGTTTGGAACTGACTCTACTGGATCTTCTCGAGTTTCTTTCTCTGGTTTGAATATAATCCTGTTTCATCTATGGTTTTCAATTATTGCTTCCCAGTTTGTTCAGGTCCCTGAATGCCTGCCTGTTTCCTACAACACAGATAGACAAAATAAATGAATGGTATAATGGCCTCCAAATATGTGGAAACAACTTGTTGGGCAATATCCAGCAAAAATAGAGTAACTGTAACACTGCTCTCACTGCTAGGCTCAGGATTATATAATGGCAACAACACATGCTAGTGAGAGTCTATCACACCTTCCCATGGCAGCAGAATACATCACACTGAGTTTGGATTCCCCTTGCCTATTATGTTCATGCTAGGTGTAACTTGTGGGATGGATGGATGGCTATATGTAAATTGAAAAAATATACCTAGATTATGAGAAATATATTGGTCATATTTATCCTTTATAACTCTATCTGATGATAACCAGCTTCCATAAGAGAACTGTTCTGGCTACACAAATTTCACCACATGAATTCATAGAGCAGTCCATCCAACCTAGTATCTTCTCTTTAGCAGGAAGTTAACAGTAGATACTATGTGTGCTAAAAATTTAAGTTCAATTATGTAATGGGCAGAGGAATCTCCCTGTGGTTGATTTGAATACCACAATAACAGGAAAAGACCACTGCATTAAGCTGAAATAGGATGTTACAACCATACAATATTAAGTTTTTATGACAGCCAACACAGCATGAGTACAGAATAAAGTTCCTTGCTGCAGTGCATCATCAGAATAAATTTCAGACATTTCTAGAAGTATGATGCTTTGAAAAAATTAAAGGTGCATTTACATTCAGGTTTGGTTTGCAAATACCAAATCTACCTTTCAGCATAGTCAAATGAATCATTACGAGAGTTATGAATGATCTAGGATTTGGTCAGATGAACACAAGCTGTGCTCTGTTCACTTTCTATAACATCAGACCCTCGATACTGACAGTCTCAAGGAGGATATAGAAATTGTCATTTATAAAAACTAACTTATTTTTCAGTGAAACAAGAGGCATCCAAAAATTTGAAGAAAAGCTGTTGGCTTGTTAGTATTCAGCGATCAGTCTTTCCAAAGGTGTCATTGATTCCTACTACAGGACAAATTTTCAACTCACCTGAAACTGCCTCTCATCAAATGATGAAGCCTCTACACTATCTGAAAAAAATTTCAAGAACTCTATCATTAAAGAAAATGCAAAGTTCCGTTCAAAACAACTGCTTATTTTTAAAAGGCAGTTGTGAAGGGAAAAGAAGTTGAGCACAATCACATAAATTGCTCATATAAGACAGAATAAAACAGTGAAATCATGCTTAAGGCTCATGTTTTCAAGATAAGGTTTCCTGGAACTGAACGACAGATGCAAAAATAAAATGAGCAACTAAGGTGGTGTTGGTTTTTTTTCCTTTATTTGACAGCGTTAACAACTGAAGAACAACATTCAAAAGAGCAGAGGATTTGCTTGAAAAAAACATTATAATCTTCAACATTTTTTGTTTGATCCTTTATAAAATGATGGCATTTCCACACATGTAAATAAAAATTATGGTATCAATACAGGAAAGATGAGCTAAATTTCCCAAGACCATTTAGCACAGACCAAAAATAATTGAGTTCCTTTGGGTTTGTCAGAATGTGTATGAAAATTTCAGCTCAGAAAAACTATTAGCAATCTTTAATTATTGGTGAGATGAGAAAACTGATAAACAGTTCCAAATACCTGGCTAGTCTCAGTTTTAAGACTTTTATGGTGAAAAAAAAAGGAAAAACATAATTAATGTATGTAATCAACTGATCTAAATCAGACCTATTATGCTTACTAGTAGTGGGTTTTGATACAGAGACTGTCTATGACCCATAGAAAACTATTTAATATACTGTAGAAATATTGTATTTACACCGATGAGGAGTGAATAAGGATTCACTTTATTTTTAAAAAAAGGAGGATAAATCTTAATTATAAAAGCTTTAACTTCTATTTCCAAGATAAATTATTTAGCTTTTTGTCCTGTATAGAATTAATTCTATTTCATAATTCAGTTTTTCACCTATCATTGATTTTTCTGAACTGAGAAGTAGAATAACAGTATTTCTTTATAAAGGAAAAATTGATCTACTCCAAAATGTGGTTACTTTGAAAATACCTGTTAAAAAAAAAAAAAATCTAATTATGGTTTCCTAAAAGAGTCTGAAAAGAAGTGTAGAGTTGGCTTAATTTGGAACAAGAATGGAAAGAACCTCAACCTGTATTAAAAATGTTTAAATACAATGGAAAGTGAACTGCTGTGTGTCTTTCTTCATAATCAAGCATTTGAAGTGAATATTTTTAATTCCTAATTGCTATTAAGTATATCAATTTAGCGGCCTTATCAAAGTCAGCATAATACAATCACAGCACTTTCACAGGTTTATTCCAAAGTCCCAAGGTGCTGTTTTCAGCACTGTCCCCCTCTTCTTTCCTCCTCAGAAAGTGCACTGATGGCTAAAAAAACTCCACTCACATTTAGAGAGGATTTAAAATACAGAGATTTACAGGGAAACAACCTGTAACATCACATCATTTAGGGCAGCTTTATATGAGGTAATCTAGGCAATAATCAGCATGGAAACCTGACACCAGCCCTACATACAATACACAGCTAATATGGTGCCTGATTGATAACAGAGGGATGCATAATTAATGCCAATCAATGAGGATTTATAGTAACTAGACTATCAAACTAACCTGACACTTTTATGAGATTACAAACTTAGTGGAACATCATAATAGCGATGTGGGAATTTACCCAGATTTATGTGTGGCATGTGATATGGCGCTGACATTTTGATTAAGAAACTAGAACACTATGAGATCAATGTTAGAGACATTTAACTGATATGTTTCAAAATGTAATTTTCCACAGCAAATCATCCAGTTTCTGTTTTTCAAGGTGACTTGCAGTGATCATCTCCTAGCCCTATGCTATTCAAAGCATTTCTTAATGATCTGGATGAAGGCATAAAGTAGTTATTCATAAATATTACAAAGATCAATGAGGCTGGTAAAGGGACTTGAACACAAGTCCTATGAGGAGAGGCTGAAGGAGCTGGGATTGTTTAGCCTGGAGTAGAGAAGGCTCAGAGGTGACCTCATCACTCTCTACAACTACCTGAGAGGAGGCTGTAGGCAGGTGGGGGTCAGTCTCTTTTCCCAGGCAACCAGCAGTAAGACGAGAGGGCATGGCCTCAAGCTGTGCCAGGGGAGGTTTAGGTTAGACATTAGAAAGAAATTCTTTACAGAGAGGGTAATCCGCCATTGGAATGGGCTGCCCAGGGAAGTGGTGGATTCTCCGTCTCTGGAGGTTTTTAAGACAAGGCTGGACATGGCACTTAGTGCCATGGTCTAGCATCTGTGGTGGTAGTGGATCAAGGGTTGGACTTGATGATCTCAAAGGTCCTTTCCAACCTGTCTGATTCTATGATTCTATGAAATGGCCCAAAATCTGAGAGAGTGGAAACAATGAAACCTAAAAGTCATTGACAAAGTCACATAAACAGCTTATCTGAGATCAAAAACATGATATGGCATTTTAAAACAGCCACAAATGAAGCCACAAATGAAAGAAAAGGCTCAGGAGAACCATATTCTCTTTAAAACTCCCTGAAAAGATGTTGAAGCCAGGTGGGGGTCAGCCTCTTCTCCCAAGCAACCAGTGACAGGACAAGAGGGCATAGCTTCAAGCTGTGCCAGGGGCAGTTCAAGTCAGACATTGGGAAGAATTTATTCACAGAAAGGGCTGTCAAGCGTTGGAACGCGTTGTTGTGTCACATTGCGCTATGGTCTAGGAACAATGCAGTTATTGGTCGAAGGTTAGACTTCATGATCTTGGAAGTCTTTTCCAATTTAAATCATTCTGTGATAAGAATCCATGTATCCATGAAATTTAATATTTCTGAAGTAAGAATATCTGGTATTTTAAATAGCACTACTCCTCCATCATACTCACTGTGATTTTTTTTTTTTTTTTTAATAGAATACATTATCTGGACCA
>VZRF01006704.1:102700-171754 GCA_013396875.1 Vireo altiloquus
GTGGATCAAGGGTTGGACTTGATGATCTCAAAGGTCCTTTCCAACCTGTCTGATTCTATGATTCTATGAAATGGCCCAAAATCTGAGAGAGTGGAAACAATGAAACCTAAAAGTCATTGACAAAGTCACATAAACAGCTTATCTGAGATCAAAAACATGATATGGCATTTTAAAACAGCCACAAATGAAGCCACAAATGAAAGAAAAGGCTCAGGAGAACCATATTCTCTTTAAAACTCCCTGAAAAGATGTTGAAGCCAGGTGGGGGTCAGCCTCTTCTCCCAAGCAACCAGTGACAGGACAAGAGGGCATAGCTTCAAGCTGTGCCAGGGGCAGTTCAAGTCAGACATTGGGAAGAATTTATTCACAGAAAGGGCTGTCAAGCGTTGGAACGCGTTGTTGTGTCACATTGCGCTATGGTCTAGGAACAATGCAGTTATTGGTCGAAGGTTAGACTTCATGATCTTGGAAGTCTTTTCCAATTTAAATCATTCTGTGATAAGAATCCATGTATCCATGAAATTTAATATTTCTGAAGTAAGAATATCTGGTATTTTAAATAGCACTACTACTCCATCATACTCACTGTGATTTTTTTTTTTTTTTTTAATAGAATACATTATCTGGACCACTCTCTAATGCATAAGGCAAACTAACACTATTTCACTAGCAATGAAATAAATTAAAAATGCCAAGTCTAGAGGCTTCTTGGTATTAAGAAACATCCCAGAATTTAAAAAATTACTCATAGTAGTATTATGACATTGGAAATATTATAATGGCTCCAGGGACAGACAGACATAATTCCTTTAACAATAATCACTGTACACAAAGAACAATGAATAAATAATATAGCAATGTATCAATACCTTCCTATAAGGAGATGATAGCTCTTTCTTATATTCATATTTTGATAACATCATTAAATTTACTACTTTGCTTATGATACTTTAACTGCTACAGGATTTATTTCTGTTCTCAACTGAAACTGAGTTCTGAGCTAATCAAAGCAAAATGAGATGAAAAATGTAACATATTTCATCTGAACAGTGATGTTTGAAAAGTATAGCTTTGGATGCTTGAAAGTAAAAAAATCATTTGGTAAGCTGCATATTTAAAGCATACAAGCTGAACACTATTTCCTTGATTTCTTAGTCCAACCTATTCCAAATGAGCACAGGCTCCCGGTGGAACTGACTATGAAAAGAAGACATAATATTGCTGTTCTCACTGTTAAACCTAATGACAATAAACAAGAAGGGAAGGAAAAACATGAAAAATGTTCAAAAATATAAATATAATAAAAAATAAAATTGCAAGACTCAAAAGCACACATAAGGAATGGGAATAATAACTGGAAAAGCTACATAATTAATAAACAAACATTCTTCCTATGGCAAACACTTTGCTCTCAAACATACCCTACAACAATGAGACTACTGCATGGTGGAATCAGACTATTTGAAATCACATATAATGACCAATACTAAACATTAAAAGAAAAGTGACCAAACTTGGAATATAAATCTTTGCTCAGGGCAAGGGAGATTGCTCTAGAGTTTGATTAGAAGTGTGCACTGATATCTAAGAAAATCCAGTACTTAGAGATGCTTCCAAAAGTTCACAGAAGTTGTGTTGCTTCTTTTAGGAATGGTTTGCTGAAGCCTAGCATGTTTCAGTAACTGAAGCAGAGACAAAAATGCTATTCAATTGTAAGAGAGCTGATGCAGTCTTTATCAGGAACAAAGAATTCAAGGTAACAGTAGTGGGATATATCAAACTGGAAGAGAAGTTTAATATTTCCATTAAAGCGATCTTCATTTTTCCTTATTCCCAATACCTTAAGCCACATCTAACCTACAATACTCTTTAACCCTTTCATTATTTCTGAGATTTTCAAGTCTACAGCAACTTTTCTGCACATCAAATGAGAATCCCAAAAACATTAATACTTTTTCTACAGGTTTCTAAAGTTCAAAAACATTTGCCCTACAGTTTGCTGTGGGAACATGGAAATGTCTTTCAGAAACCAATGCATGTTCACTGGAATGAGGAACTAATGTGGAGCCCAGTCCTATGAAATCACTTCAGTGGATTTTGGTGGTGTTAGAGCTCTGTCTCCCTATAAAAAGGGACATTATTTCTGTGGCTCTTGATGACTTTTAAAAAAAATGAGCCTACAAAGAGAAAGCAAATGTAATAGCATTTTTATATACAGAAGTAGAGAAAGTTCTCAATCAGAAATGCATGTCAGTGGACAATAAACAGAAAATGTTCTGTATGCATTTTAGAGAACTGTAAATGTCTAACAAGAACACTCCTTCAGTAATATTTCATTTGAATAAGGAAAGGCTAAATAGTTTAGTATCACATGTATTCTGATCATTTGTAAAGATGAGCATAAATCCACAAAAATTATATCAGAAATACCTTTGGGACCTGTTTTTGTGGTGGGCTTGGCAGTGCTAGGTTAAGAGTCGGACTTGGTGATCTTAAAGGTCTTTTCCAACCTAAACGATTCAGTAGTTCTAAGCAGTGACAAAACTATGTTCATGTAAGAAGACCATTTGGAAATCCATAGAACCACACCTGTTTCCAAGCACACCTGCACAGCTTCAAGCAGTGTTTCTGGCTGAAAGAGTTTTGAGACAGACACCAAAAATACAAGGTTCTCTCTCATTTAACAAATGGTCCTCAATTGTGAAACAGCTTAAAAGATTAATTTGATCCTCATTTGAAACAACTAAAGTCAACTCTTCCATTTTCTAATTAATATAATTAAAGTTTGTAATAAAAGTGACTTCAGTGTTCTACAATTGCAGGAACACAAGCGTTCACACCAGCTTCACCTTTTTGAAGCTGTAGAAGTTCAGAGTGATTCTGATAGACTGCAATTAATGTGAAAAAACCCCACACTGACTCCAGCTTGGAAGCGTTCTGGAACACATATCGAATCACAGTGCACTTCACATTAAGATAATCATTATATCTTCTACAAATCATTAATAAATTTTATTTCACTGAACTGAAATTTGATTCCCATTGTTTTCTCATACTGTCAATTATTCTATTTACATTTTTGCGACCAAAAGAATTAAAGTCTGTAATTCTGTCAAGAGACTAACTTCATACCAAAATACATACAAACAAGTATTTTCGGGGGGAACACATTACCTTGTGTTTTTGTATGCTGCTAATTGGTGTTTATGAAAACTGAAAAATGACGAAAAACAATATTTTAAATGAAAAATGTCTTGGGGAGAAATAATGGAGGAATTTTTTTTTTCCTTAAACAGCAGTATTTACAGTTTGTTGATAACTTTCAACTAACAGCCTTAAAGCTTCTTCACTGCACATCACTGTAAAGAAGTATGTACGCAGTGCAGCTATTTAAGTGAGACAAAACATAACTGCACAAACTTTGTCATAACAATGTAAAAATGAATATTTAATGATAAAATGTGCCTTAATATTCCGAATATTGTGACAGGCAAGAAAAACCTAGATGTTTCAACCCATGATTTTGTTAAGGTTATTTTTATTGTGTTCCAAACAGACTGTTTTACCAGAGCAGAAAAGAATGGTAAATCCTTGGAAACATATCCATAGGATCTCTATTATTTCTCACTTGGAGCAAGAAACAAAACAAAAGACTTAGTGATTTAAGCCTTTGAACTGGAAGATTTCCCAGAAAGTAAAGATGTTTTTTTGCAGTGATTGAGGCTGACGAAAAAAACCATCTGAAAACACAAGAAAGAGGTCTTTCAGCAACCAGAGGACCTCAACATCAATTCAAATATCTGATGCAGGGTTACTGGATAGGTAGGTAAAAAAAGAAGTTAAATTCATTTAATTGTTTAATTTTTCTTGACTAGGTTGATATTGCTGGAAATTCTGGTTGAAAAATCATAAAAGTTAGGAGTGTTCTTGCACCTCAGTCTGGTTCACTTCTAACACTATTGGATAGAGTGTTTTTTAGCCCATAAAGGGAAAGGTGTCAGTTTGGAAATAAAGGAACAGCAGTTCTGCAGTAACAGCCTCATGCCTGTAGTTCAGGTGGTCTGAAGCTGCGTTAGCAACATGTCTATCTAATATAGGGTGTCTTCTGAAATTTGTTCAGTGATGCCTTACTGAAAGATAACACTGATCCTTGGCTCTGCTAAGTATGCAACTTGCCAGAGACATTGACAGCAAGTGGGGTCGTGGGGCTTAGCTGACTGGGTATTGGTTGTTTGCCACAGCACCAGATTTTAGTTTTACAGTCAGTGGTTTTTTTCTTCTCTCTCCACAAAGATAGTATTTTGCTTCCGCTTTTAAAAAATAAGAATTGAGTCAGTGAGGGAATGGATTATAGCTTGGGAGGCAGGGTTGCCAAAAGAATCATTATTTCAGTACCTTTTTCACAAATACACTGGATAACAAAAGCTGTTAAGTTGGCAGGCGCAAGTCAGTCAGGTATATTCTGCCAACATGTGACAAAACTGGGAATTGTACAGAGAAGAGCATTTGAATGTCCAATACCTGCCAACTTCAAGGCAGTGGTCTTTGTGGGTTCCTTCCAGCCCAGGCCATTCTGTGATTCCTGGCTGAGCCACTGCTACAAGGTGCACACAAAGAAGAAGAAGCCCAAAGGCTGCCAGACCTCAGTTTCTGTTTGCTGCGCATGGACTCAGCCATAAATCCCATGCTATTAAAACAATCATTTGGTATCTAAAGTTAGATAAAAATATTTTCTGACATCATCTATGGCCAAGCAGGGGACACCTATGGAGCTGTATGGACACACCTCTTCCCAACTGTCTTGCTAAGACAAAGAGAAGGTTACATCAGAGCAGGTGAGCAACTCTGGAAAAAAGCATTTGTGTAGCCCCAATCTGAAAAACATTGATGAATAGAACCCTTTCACACACTGGAAATTTGAGTTTATCTTTAAAATCTCTGACCTGAAGGGACACACAAATTAAGTTTTTCCCTGAGAAGGAATTACCTTTAATATTTCTTTAGTATTAAATGCTATAAATATCTAATACATTAGAAGGTATAAGTACACATAAACAGTGTTTTGAAAACTCTTCATTAAGAATTTGAGATACCTATGCTCCTTCTAACTCAGTCTTTTCACTTCAAGTCACTTCAAGAAACAAAGGAAGCAACAGCAACAAGATGAAAAGTAATCAGCGTGAAGAATGTGTTCCTGAGGACAAAGCCCAATATGCAAGTTCTGATATGTAAGACAACATGGAAATTTGAAGCTTTCAAGGCAAAGATATACATAATCATTATAAAATAAGCACTGGCAGAAACCTTTAAGTATTACATCCTGCATTTAACCTATGCATACTTGAAAATCTAAGTTCTACTTCAGTGCAAAAGATGAAATAATTTCCTCCTTCATTCCAAATAGTTACTGACCAAAGTTCCTCCCTTTTGCAAGACATCAGAGGTATATTATCTGATGCTAAACAGCTCTTTTGAAGTGTACCATATGTGTCACTTTACATTCATTACTGAAATTCTAACATGGTTAGAATTGTTACAAAGAATTATTCTTATAAGTGCCACACTACTTAGAGAAACATGACAAAAATCTTACCGCTACATTTCCATCGCACCCTCGGGACTGGCAAACACCTTTTATTCTGTTGGGAATAAGCACATCATCCCAGCAAGATGGGCCCTGAAAAATAAAGCCAAAGCATATAAAGATTACAATTTGCTTCATAAATAAGCATATAAAACTTGATTTTGTTGCTGCTTTTCCTACCTCTATTTCTTTTAGATTTTATCATGATTACACTGAAAGATCATTCAGGTTATATAACAATATTCACCAGTAAAGCCTAGTCATGGACAGGACTGTATAACTTTATAACCCTAAGGTCAGTGTTATAAACTTTGGGCTAGATAAAGCCTTTACTTAACTGTAATACAACATAATGAAAATGTTAAGTGACAATTGTTATTAGATTTCTGGACATTTAAATTAGCTTCAATATTGCTCACTCATTATTAAAGAAACCTAAAAATCTCCCAACCCCTCCCCCAACAAAACAATATAAAAACCCAGAAGAAAAAGTCAGAAAATCCTTATCAGGCTTTGTGATGACTTTTTGAATATAAACACTTCATTTATGAGTATATTAAAAACCAGAAAAAAAATAAAGATTGCAAATCATCATTATCACTATTTCACAACAGCAAAATGGTATTCTATCAAAGAAGAAACTTTATATTCCAGGGAATTATGACTTTTCATGAAGTTTTAGCATTCTTGAAATTTTGCAGGAAGAACCACCAAAGGCCACCTTGAGGTGTTGCACAAAGAACTACCTCCTTTTAATTGCTTTCTACTCAGTAGTTCAAAACTTTTCTTGATGCCCCCCATTTATTTATTTTTCCACATGCCACCAAAGATTGTACAGATCTCTAGCATTCCTTCCACAGCAGTTTTCTTTTCAGGAAGGAAAGTAATCTACCTTCTCATTTCTCATATAGATGCTGTTCCTTATCTTTTACTTTTTACTCTCTTAGTAGCTCTTCCAACTCTATCCTTTTGCAATATGAGGAACATCACACAGTACACATGACTTATGTATTGGACCAGTGAATAGGAAGATGATGTCTATGAATTTGTTCAAGTCCTCCTAATTAATTATTAAAATGATATTTACTTTGCTGACAGTTACTAAGCACCAAGGCAGTATTTTGGCGGAGTTATCAGAGTTCCTGGATCTCATTTCTATATATAACAGCTGTCTCAAAATTCATCACATATATGTAAAATTTGGAGGGTTTTCTTTTCCAGTGCACATAATTTGTGACATACATTGAATTTCATCTGCCACTTCAAAAGCAGTTGAAATGTGCATCCTAAGGTCCACAGAGAGGCTTCTAGTAGACACTTCCTAGATTCTTCCCATAGTGAACTCATCTGTTTATTTCCAAGGAAGAACCAGCTAGATACCTCACTCTCCAAGCATTTCTTTTCTATGACAATCACCTAATGGACCTGTACACTTTCTGCTCCTGTTGTAGTTTAAATGGACTCAACAACAGTTTTTTTCCGCTGTTTGCAGGTAAGAAACTTTAGGGATTTTGCTTGCCTAATTGCATTTTTATATTTAATGTGGTGGAATTATGGGGTTTTCTTGGCTTTCAAGTAGTTTACACTTATCACTGTTAAAGGCCAGGTCTACATTACTAACATTATAAACCAGATCTTCCTTAGGTCCTCCTTCTCCTGGAGGTTCTTTGACGAACTTTTCCATAACATAACTTGATGGCATCCACAAGTTTAATCTTGGGAGCATGACTTGACATACTTACATAATTTACATGAAAGCAATTGAAATATCTCATTGATAGTTCTTCCTACACTTTCAAGCTTTTGCTTTTTCCCAGTATGTAAGGCTTGCTATCATTATCTGGTCACACAATTGTTAAAGGGAGTCATATTTTTTCCCTTTTGAAGCCTGGAATTTCAGTCCATAAGGATAACATCTAACTCACTGATTTGTTAAAGACAACTGAGACTAACAAGTTAATATTTACTTAACATCCATCCCCCTTCTTTCATACCCATATTTATTAACATACATTTGTTAAAGTATTTACTTTTCCAAATTAGAGGAATTCAATAGATTTTTTTTTAGCTTTGGATAATCCTTACATAATTTCCATATGAGAAATAAGAAGAAAATGTGTTTTATAAAACTTGGGATCTAAGAAGGGATGGGGATAGGGGAGAACACTCATTTGAATAAAAGAAACCCCAGAAACATATTTATTCGAACCCCAAGCAAAGCTGTTTTTTTCCTCTGGTACTGATAACATGGGACAGCGATTTTTTTGTGTTACTTCATCCTTGTGTGATTAATAGGAGACTCTCAAAGTTAATGATGCTGCACCAGCATATACACAAAAAATAGTCACACCAAGATACACACCAAGATACTCCACTACAGTCTTGTAGAAGCAGTTCCACAGGTATGTTATCAACTCCGGTACTAATTATCTTGATTTTATAAGGATAAAATATTTCAAACTAAACTTCTTAGAGGGATTAATATTTTACTTCACTGAAGTTATTTCAGGTGAAAACTTCCCAAGTATTCATTAGTTTGCAGGTCCAGGTATATAATCACAAAAATGTAAAAAGGTATAATAATTCTCAAGCTAGGAAAAAACTCCAAAACCTCCACAGGATCATTTATAAGGCTAAGATTCTAAAAAAATGCATTTTTAAAAGAAACCAAAATAGGGATGAACCGATGCAATGTTGACTTCCATTAGAATTTAACCACTACAACTAGCACTATATCAGGTCCAAATATGCATATTATGAGGATATATTTTATTTATTAACAGTAACAACAATAATAGGAATTTTGCAGTTACCTTTTAAGTTCTTTTCTCCAAGGGAAAGCTAGTGTGCTACATGCTATGAACTTAGAGTGCTCTGCCTCTCTGCAATAAATTCCTCATGACATTTCTCATGCACATAAGAGTACTTTGCACACAAAGCAGCTCACTACTAGAAATAAAAATGTCCTCCACTACAGGCATGCTAAAAGCATATACACAGGGAACTAGGAGCACAGTCCCACGCTATCAGCAACTATCAGCTGTTCACTCACACTGTAGCTAACAACTTCCTATTTTTTCCTTCCTAAAAAGCCCCACCATGTTTGTCACTTCTGTACTTTAACTCTTATGATGGGCACAAAACATGTAAGAAGCTCAGATTCATTTAACTTTTTTGGTAACATTAACCAGACCCATCATTAAGTCAACAGTTGTTTCTTTTTTTCTGTTCTAGCAAAAGTTAGATCAAGTTCTTAAGGTACAAAAAGGCATTAATCCAGCATGAATTACCGACTGACAGAATAATGGGTTTCAGCCTGTTTAACATTGATGAGTGGAGAGAAAAAAAAAGTAATAAAACAATTAACCACAATCAACCAGAGAGCCCCTATTCTACACCTCATTTTCCAAATTAGTAAGAGGAAAAATCTCCTTTTCCACATCTCTTCTTGGCATTCTTCAGGGCCATATTTTATTACTAATGCTAACCTAACACATTTTCAAAAGATTCAGTGTGCTTGAAAATTTTAGTTTTCCACCTTCAAAACAAAAATAGAAGAAAAGACACTTGTCCTTGAAAAACACCATGCATTCAAAATGTTAATGTTTCTGTAGCGACAGTACTACTAAATGTCATTGCTATAATTGCGTCAAAATACAATTAGGAATTCTGGCAAGATAAACACTTTGAAATGCAATTTTTATATCGTTCTTTCTTGAGTCTAAGAAAAGCCTGTCAACCTGCAGGCCAGCCAATCACTTGTGGGGTTATAACACTGCAGGCTGTAGTGTTTGTAATTATTAGTTCGCATTAATCAAGAACATACTGTGAGAGGAACAAAGCCTTCTGATTGCGAGATTAAAGCAACTGCCCCTCTTGTACCCCGCCAAATGGCTCACAGAGAGAGCTGTGCTTTAAAATAAACACATCAGAAAAGACTTTTCTGGTGTATAAATGGGAAAATGACAGAATAAAGAAAGAAATAGAAAGAACACCACTGAACAGAAAGAGTTGTATCAAATGTACTTGAGTGTTTCCCAAATAACTAGGTAAGGAAATTTCTGTGCTTTGGGCATATGGCAGTTGTTCCTTCCCTTTTTGAGGAGAAGACAAGAAAAAAAGTTGGAAAATGGTATATAAAGCTTGAAGTGAAAACTCCTATGCAGCATATGAAGAACAGGGAGGACTGAGGTGTTTTTTTCAATGTATGAGGGAAGTACTGCAAATCTGTGTACATTCCACCAGTATATTGTACTGATGCCCAGTACAGAGGGCAGTACAGTAGACTTTACTCTCAGTGTCTTTTTATCCTGTAGTCAAGATCCAATCCTGTATTGTAGAACGAAAACTGAATTTTCATCAAGAATCTCTTAAAAAAAATAAAAATAAAAATCCCCCCAAACTAGAAATAACATCTAGAGATCTCAGATGACAAATTATTCAAAATGTGGTTGCTGACAGAACTGTTGATCTGTGAAGTCAGGGAAAGGTCAGAAGCAGAGGTCAGCAATAGAAACCAGTGATTCATCAAAGACTCTGAATCATTTAAAAGGCTGGAAACTATCCATGTATTCAATGCTTTGTATTTTCCCTGCTTTATGTTCTCCCCTAGTGAACAATATGCAGCAGAATACCATTAATGCACATCTTTGTACCTGCTACAATCTACATGAGAGACATAAATCATTAAAATGTTGAACAAATGACCCAACCAAGGAATAACTATTAATGCAGAAGGATTCTTAAAGATATGTAAGAAATAATTTCAGGTCTTGAGAGGATTTAAAAATCAGCATACAAGACACTGAAAAAGTGCTAAATCTGATGCAAACCACACAAACATTCAAGCTCCTCTGCAAAATTATGGCTACTGACTTGTCTGTGTGAGAGTATTTGAAGAGCTAAACATTGTATGGGGACACCTTGGCATGATTTTGGCATTTTGAGACAGTAAGACAGAAAAAGCCTCCCAAAATTAATTAAAATTACTTAAAATTTTATTTCCTTTTTGCCACTCTAAGAGCAGTATCCACACCAAGCTACCACAATTCACTGCTTCCAATGCCAGTATAGATGGACAACTCTGCCTCCCAGACACAGTAGGAACCAAAATGTACCCTAATGGTAAGGATGCATCTCTCCTATGAGAAAAGGCTTAGAGAATTGGGTTTTTTTCAGGCCGAAGAAGAAGGACTTATGGATGATCTAATTACAGCCTTTCACCATCTGAAGGGACCCTAGAAGAAAGATGGATGGGGACTTTTTACAGGAATGTGTAGCGACAGGACAAGGGGGAATGGCTTCAAGTTGAGAGTAGGTTTAGATTCAGTATGAGGAAAAAATTCCTTACTAGGAGGGTGGTGAGGCACTGGAACAGGTTGCCCAAAGAACCTGTGGATGCTCCTTTCCTAGAAAAGTTCAAGGCCAGGTTGGAAGGGGCACTAAGCAACGTGGTCTAGCAGAAGATGCCCTAGCCCATGGCAGAGGGCCTAAATGATGTTTAAGGTCCCTTTCAACTCAAATCATTCTATGATTTCTACTAAATGCTTTAATATCATACAAATAATATTATTTTCTTCCTAAGTAAAACCATGAACCACAGCATCCAATCTAGCACAAAATGCATTTCTCCAAATTCCCAAAGCCCGGCATCCATCACGAGAGAGAGAAGATACAACTAGTTTATAAAAGAGTTTATAATTATTATTAAATTATCCAGGAACATCTTGCTAGCATTTTACATATGTTCTACTTAAAACACTAGAAAATATATTACATTAGATTATCTATTGAAGGAAAAGACTGTCAGATTGGCAACTTTTATGATGAAAATCATGTGCTTAATCACAAAGCTTATCACAAAGGCAGAGGTAATTAAAGTTTTCCCACAACTTATTTCTAAGACCATTTCTAGCAGTGAGAGATTAATTTTTGTTCCAAAGTTATGTATTTTTTTAATACTTCTGACAAGACTGATACCAACTGACTAGCACATGGGCACATTTTTGCAGGTAAAAATCAATTTACTGTGGACTGACCTTGACATGGAATTTCCCATACAGCAGAGAGCACAGTATAGAAACAGACCACTAAATTAGTCCTGGGGTTGGTTTTAAGAGGTTTGGGAGATAGGACTGGGAAGACTGGAGTTAACTACTTGGTCTAAACAGCATATTAAAGAACCCATCAGAAGGAATGTTTTTCTTATTATTGACTTTGGTTATTAGACCAAGTCAATAAAGCACATGGATAGCTTTATTTATATATGAAATAATACTGAAGTAGAGTCAACCACATGCCTTAAGTCTATGTGGAGATTGAACCTACTGGTTTGATTTATAGTGGGATCCTAGAGATGAAATTTTCCTTCAAGAGTGACCAGCTTAATTATTAAATTGACAGTTTTATGTCTATAGTTATAACTCTTCCACAATTAAGTAGCTGACAATTAGCTGAACTGCTCACAGATGTGCAATTATGAACATTTCCTACATGATAGTTATTTCTAATGAAACATGAGAGGATCACAACTGTAACTGAAAATGCAGGTAAGTATAATTAAAACAATTTCCATCATGTTGTTATATTGATAGTTGTTTTTTCTTTCTTACCACACGTTTCCTTGTTAAATAAAAAAAAAAACAAAACAAAACCAAAAAACCATATTCATGAGATGCTTTTAATAAGTCCTGGTCTTCTTTCAGACCATTTATAGTACAAGGATTTACAGGAGCCATCCTACTGGACCTCAACTAAATAATGAAAGCTCATAAAAGACACTCAAGATAAAAGTTTACAGAGTAATCTCTTCATTTATGATATTTTATAATGTGCATTGCAAGCACACTTTCTTATATAAGAAAAAATATTATTCAAAGAGTGCTTTTAAACATTTATTTTGGTTGGTCCTTCCCAGTAAAAAAAGGGGAAAAAAGAGAACAAAGATAATTCAAATATAACTGCAGCTGAAAAACTGAACTAAGAAGTCCTCCTACTGCTCTAAACTTTAGTCTTGAATGAGAGATATAGAACCGTAAGAAGAAGTGGATGTAAAACCCCCTAAACCAAACAACCAAACTTCATTCAAGTAATCTGTCAGACTAATGATTTGTAACCTATTTATGTTCTCTGCCTAGATGGCACTACTTTTTCAAGACTGAAAGAAGAAAAGAGAACTGGAGAAAATACCTGTAATTGTCTAAACATGCCATGTACTTACTGTGCCCACTGAAATTATAACAGAAAAAAAAAAAAAATTAAAAAAAAAAAAATAGAATCCACGGTTACAAATGTTAACACCAGGAGATCTCACTGATGTCAGTGTAACCAGAAACAGACCAAAGCCCTCTGGCTTCAGTTGCTGTTCCTGCTGTGGCAACTTTCCAGGGCTTCTTCTGCAGGGCAGCAGTCAGATGACAGGGACAGGAGAAATCAAAACTTCTAAGACCCATCCCTCTTCTCTCTCCAGTTGGAATGTGCTCTTAGTCATTTGAGCCACAACTGTCAACAAACAAAAACTAGTATGTTTCGAGGGCTTTTGGCTAGGATCACAAAGTCCAAATCCTGTTTTGTTTCTCCACCCAAAATACTCCTCCTGTTCCCATGCTTTCCCCTCCCAAGTCACAGTTACAAGCTGTAAAAACTGACGGAACATGGATTAAATTTACTGTGTGCCTTGGCTTTTTCTGAAGCGGCAGCTGCCCACAGGACATGGATTTTGTCCCACAGGACTTTCTGGGCAGTGAAGAGCAGCCCAGCACCAGTGGGTGCTCCACACAGGGTGAGAGGGGGATGCTGGGGCCTGATCAAGGCCAACAGACTTGACTTAATTTTAAAAGAGAAGTGATTACCACAAGGATAGATTATCAGTACACTACAAGTGAGAGAGCTCCAGAGAAGTGTCAGCTGTTCAGAAGTGAAGCAATTTCAGGATCAGGCAGCAAACCCTCATGTCTTTCAGCTCTCCAGAAGTGGGTGGCAGCATTAAAATTCAGTAAAGATATTTTAAGTTGAGTAGGAAAACATGCTGCTGATTCTGGAAATTTCAATAAAACAGGATTACATTGAACTTTCTATTTCTTAAGGCAAATCTCTCAGAACAGAGCAGGTGAAGAAATGTTTTCTCTGTGAAGGTGTTTTTCTACCAGTAAAAAACAATAATTTCATGTCAAACATGACAGCATTAAATCTAAAAGTTTTGAGCTACAGAAACGTTTAAGCAACTTCATACATTTTAGGCAGAGAAGATCATGCCAGTTCTGCAATTTGGATACATCCTAAGCTATTCCTCCATGGGAAATATATGGGCTAAATGAGCTAGTACGCAAAAATAAAAAATCTAAGTCAATATACAAGTCAAGGTCTGCAGTTAACATATTGCAAATAATGCCAACTAGACATCTTATATTAGTTTGAATTATGAGTTGAAGTTTAACAAAGGCAATAAACCAAAGATGTAAAATAAAAATCCAAGCCTCATGAATATTCCACAGTAATAATTTAAACCAGATGTGATAATTGCATGTCAGATTGTTCAATTTAAGATTTTTTTTTTAACAAGGATTAAAAACTTAAAAATCTTTTGGCAGAGAGACAAAGGAAGAGCATTTGCACTGTAGGCAATACCTGGAGAAGCCCTCAGCCCATTGATTCACTTCTCTAAGTTAGACAACATGTCCAGAGACAACTGCCCATTCATTACCTATCTGGGCTATGGTAAATCCACATGGAATGGATAATGCCCTTATTTACATGTTCCTGCCATTCACTTTCCTTTTTTGAGCTGTCATTTACTGTTTCCTTACTTCTGCTCTTTTTACGTTGTCCAAAGGGTCTCTCTCCCGTTCCCATGGAAAGACACACACACTCCCCAAGGATAATACACACATCTTAAAAAACCCCAACTAACCAAGCACAAAACCAAAAAAAGCCCAAAACACCACCCAACCCCCCCCCACACACCCACCCCAGAATCCATTACACATTTTTACTAAGAATAAATTTCTCAACTAATCACTAAAGCTAAAGGGCCTCTAGCAAGAGACTTGCTTCATAAGGTGTTCAAACATTTTTGCGCTTACTGCGGTTATATAAAACTGTAAAATCAAGATTATATGCTACAGTATCTGAGGAAAATAGATTGCTATATCATCCATTTTTGATTTTACACATAATCAGAAACCCTGAAAAACAAAACTATATCCATTTCAGCAAGAATATTTCAGTGTTCCAAAAGGAAAGGTTATAGGATATTAAAGACTATTTTCTAAAAAGGAAGACAATTAAACAAAATTATCATCTTTGGGTTTTTTTTCCTGAATCTAAATTACTGTAAACTTTACGTATGCACCGCTGTATTCACAACAAAAATATCCTTATTTTAGCTATTAAGAAATACAGGGAACCCACCATCAAGTGCAATATTCAGATTAATTTGAGGACCATTTAAGATTATGTTGCATGCATGGTTTTTTAGGGTTTTTTTCCCCTAAAACATAGCCCTGCTAATACATATAAAAGAAAAGATGATTCTTTAAGCATTCTACATGAGAATATAACTAGTGTTAAAGAATTAAGATTGTACCAGGCAGTTCAGGATCCAGCCTTTGCTATCAAGATACTCCATATGCTGGAAGAAGTTGAATCATGGCATTCTTTAGGTTGCAAGGGTCTTTTTAAGGCAATCTACTCCAACCTGCCTGCAACAAGCAGTGACAACTTCAACTAGATCAGGTTGCTCAGAGCCTCATCCAATCTGACCACAAACATTTCCAGGGATGATCCACCGCCTCTCTGGCAGGCTGTTCCAGTGCCTCATCACCCAAATTGCAGAAAAAACCTTCCTTATTTCCAATCTAAACCCTCTCTTCCAGGTAAAACAATTACCCTTGCCCAGTCACAACAGACCCTACTAGAAAACCTATCCACATCCTTACATGCCCCCTTTAAGTATTGAAAGGCCACAACCATGTCTTCCTGGAGCCTTCTCTTCTTCAGGCTGAACATCTTTAACTCTCTCAGTCTGTCTTTCAAGAACAGGTATTCCAGCCCTCCCACCATTTTTGGGGCATAACCTGTCTTATCAACACAGAGATATATTCCTATAATGTAGTAACAAATTTCTCAACTTTTTCTTCTCCTAAAGCAAGGCTTTAAAAAAAAAAAAATGCTCAATCTTTTTTATTTCATATCTCTCTCTCTCTGTGCATGAATCTTGAATTATTTTGAATTATTCCTGACTTATTTGCTACATATCTGCACACCTGGAAAATACATTAAGCCCATCTTTATGGTTTTCACAAGAATCACCAAAAAGGTGAGGGCACTCAGGCTAAAGAGGCATTTGAAATTAACTCTCCCGTTTTCTAACAGAAGCTCTTGAGATCCCTGCAAAACAGTAAAGGGTGTCCCAACACCTGAATTTTGTAAGAACTTTGTCTAGTTAGTGCATACAAGGTGATCTCTGTGGATGTCTTGCTGGATAAGCCTTTGAAGGATATTAAGCTGGAGAAATGCCTCATTTCTTTATACCTGCTCTGAATCATTTATGTAAAATTCTTGGAGCTGATTTTCTTAAATAAGAAGAATTTGGGGCATAAGCATTGAATTTCCCTGTGCTCCAGTGTTCTGAAGAGACACCTACAAGGCTTAAAGGGCAACATAGCAGGACATCACTGGGATAACTCCACATCGACTCTGTTCCAGGCTCATTCGTGCTTTTCTAGGTTTACCTTTTGATTCCCTTCCACACAATAGTAAGATATACTCTGCAATAAAATGATTAACTCTCTAGACACATATGGTACATCTGAAGTCACTTTACAAGTATCAGAAAGTATAGAAATAAGTTACTTTAAAAGGCGACTGCTATCAGGATATTTTGAAATGCATAATTCAGGAGAGATCAGCTAGAAGCTACATAAAACATAATTTAATTTCACAGTGAAGTTCAGATTTCCCCTGAATTCTGAACAGCCTGAGTAAAAGATTTTAGCATTGTAGACAAGATATCTGTATTTCATTTACAAAAGTTATGACTTGCATTCAAATTACTGAATCCATTTCAGGCTAAGACCACCTCTGAAACCAAGTATGCTAATAATTTCAGAAAATAATAGGCCCTCAGACATAAAATCAGGGTCTTTCTATGCTGGCATGACAGTCATTTCAAACTTATTTGCATTTCCACAGACTTTAATACATTTTATTCTGAAGACAGAGTTCCCTTTTATTGCATTCTCTTTCAGAATCTCTTTTGTCACATGGAAGAAAACAGATACATTATTTAAATGTTTGGCATTTTATAATAACATTTTAACTATCACTGTGATGCTCTCCTTGCTCATGGCTCAGTGTAAACCATGACAACAAATAAAATTGATTAACTAGAATTAATATTATGATTAATTCACAGTTCAGTGCCTATAGCAGTGGCTTAATCAGTACTTTTTATTTGTCATCATCAGGTTTAGCTGTAACAAATTCAGTTATGATAATGAAAAGGATCTAGAACTGGCACTTTAATCAGCACATAGATGTGGAGTACAATACATATTAGTAAACCAGGCAGAACTTCCTCAAATACACAAAGACACACGCATGCATGACTGTTCTTTAAATCTGTGTTCTGCCATTCCAGGTCTCAAATATTTCTCTGAGTCTCCGTCCCTATATGAGGGACTAGCTATTCATTTTTATTTCAAGTTTTGGTCTGATCTGAACAGACACTATGTCTGCAGAGCAACTAATAGCCCAGAATTGCAACTCTGTAAACAAGATAATTATAATTATAATTTAAGGCAGTGCCTTTTCCTCACAAAGATAAAGCATATGCAAACTCATCACCTTTATAGAATGCAGACTGTACACAAGAAATCTTAATAGATCGCCTCCTTGTTGAAAAAATCGATACCAGATACTAGAGAGTGAACAACTCTGATGAAAACCAAGAGGGTCAAATACACTGAATCTGTTTTGAATAAGAGGGAAATCAAGTAATTTGTCATCTTTGTACAACTTTTTTACCTTTGTCCTTCAAGTTATAAGGTCTTCTACTTGTCTATACCTAGACTTTTAAAAAAAGCTACAAAAAGGATGCCACACAAATTTGATGTTTTTGGGGGGTGGAGGGGAGATAAGTGGAGCAACCAATTAAAAAAGGATGCAATATCTCTTCTCATAGCTTCAGTGATGGGGAATGCCACCAAGAGTCAAAAAATCAGTAAAATATTATCTTATAAATAAAAAGAACTCTAATATACACTAATAAGAATGCTACTTTATACATCAGTGTTATGCTACCCTCATTTTAATTCATGCCAGTGTTCTTCCATTAATTCCATTTGAACAATTTTCAAATTATCAGAAGGTGACAAGTTTTCCCACTTATACCACTTCTACAATTTTCTAAAGTGATGAAACACCAAAGAAATGTTCTGAAGTTACTGAACATTTAGACAATACATTTAGATCTGAAAAAGACAAAAAAAAAACCAAATCGAAAACAATTCCCATCTTAAAATTTTAAGTAAAATAAAGAACACACACTCATGCTCACCAGTTCCGAGCTCTCACCCACTAAATTTTTCCAAGCTTCCTCAGGCAGAAAAATATTTTTGAAAATAAGCCTTATTCTCTAGAGCATTGGTGCTCCCACCACATGGACTGTAGATGGACATTTATGCATGATAACTATTCATAAGCATTTAATTACACTGTGCAAACATCCATGGGCTGCACTGGACAAATTCCCATTGGGTATAACTCCTTTGAGATAAAGGGTCGCAAAAGCAAAGAACAAAATCCTATTACAAATAGGAAAGAGAAGACTGCAGTTTTGTAGTAATCAAATAATTGTCTTAGAGAAAGTGTTTGTAGCCCAGTATCTAGCTGGGCTAATATTGAAGACAATATTCCCAGGAATAGCTGGGATTTGAAAAACGAGGTTTCTGTTCAGAGTTCTCACTTGCCTACTGAGTGGCTGTAGGAATGACACTTTCTCTCTTGGCCCATCATTGTCTAAACCATGATATAGTAATTTACTTCATATTGCCTCAGAGCCATTGAGAAATCTTCATTTTAAATTTAACAGGACTTATAACTTAGCATTAAACTAAAAAAAAGTTATTAATAAGAGCATTGATTTAAAAATAAAAGTTATTACAGCAATGAAATTTTGAAGTAGTCCTACTGGCTCTTGTTATAAAATTATATTTTCCAATGAAATCAAAAGAAGGATTTGTTCTCTACTCAGATCTTAAAAAAATTCCTTAATCTGTATTCTCTGAGACTTTAATTTTTATATTTATGTCTCTTCAGCAGACTTAGAGATTGTATTTCCTATTACACTAGGGAAAACTGCTTCCTTTTAAGCTCAGAAAAGCAAACTGTTGTCTTTTACAATCATGATTTGCAATTAATGTCTCGTCTTTAATATAAGCATAGAATTAATCTATCAACTCATGCATTGTTGCTTTTGTCTAATTATGCTGTATGATCACAGAAAATACACTACATTACATTAAAATACACTACACTATTATAAAAAATATGCACATGTTGGTAAGTCTCCATGCATCCCCTATTTTAAAGCATTTCATTGGAAAGCCTTCTCAAGGTGGGAGAGGGAACAACAGCAGCAACAACAAACAGGAGAAACACAACAAAACCCACAGCCTTTAATAGCTCATTTATAGATGTTTTATGTTTTCCATTATAGCAATCTCTATTATCTCATATTGATATGCATATGCCAGCTATATTCAGCCTTGTCACATTTGTTATAAAAGCAATGACATTTAAAACACTTCCCTAGCCTTCCTTTAAAAGAAATAACCACAAACATGCATGTGAGTGTCAGTGAAGTGGAAAATTAGCCTTTTGAAACAAGTAAACCATCCTCCCCACCAAATTAAGGAAACTGTAGGACTGAAGTACAACAACAACAAGCATGCTGAGCCATGTAAGGCTGATTTTACTGTGCATGCTCCTAAAAAAAAGTCCTTGACATTGCGAATGTTTGTCTTGCGCATGGGTCCCAGAGCCAAATCTCCATCTGGAAGAGATTTGAACTACCATCCAGAGGCATTTCAGGATCTGAACCAAAAGGTTTACAGCATTACAATCCAGTTAATTCTATTGCTTCTAATTCCAGCTGGACTTAAAGTCTTATCTCTGCACTCCAGGCCTTCAGATACAGCCTATCACGGTAACACCAATTCCCAGAGAATTCAACTCCGTGACCCAAGTGAGATTAAATCCCTCCAGATAGTCCAAGTAAATGGTTCATAACTTGTTTCTGTCACTTTCACTAATGCCTTTGTACCGTGAAAAAAACCAGCAAAGGTGTAAATATCTACAAATTATTAACTGCACTTTTTCTCTTGACTCCTATCAGCAATTCCAGTTGTCTGTTTCCTGCTGAGAACATCACAGATATTTACTGGCTGAACTTTCTCTTTAAATACTGCACTAATCAGCTACTGAATATTTGTACTTTATACCTGAGTGGTGCTATTTTTGATTAAACACACACACAGAGAAATATAAATAAACAGAGAAACATCAAGGAGAAGAGGAGATACATCTTTGATGTTAGTTGGACTTAAACTTACTCAAACCAGGTAACCCTACAGCACATCTTATCACATCTTGTGTTAAGTAGTTTCACCCCAAAAAAATCAGATTAAGCTGAAAGGGAGCATTTCAAGACGTAACATATTTAGTTTCTATTTATCAGGATACATTTATTTTAATGAACGGAAGACAAAATTCCCAAATATTCCTTTAGGAAAAAATAAAAGAAAAAGGTAATTTTCTTAAAATAGTGTAGATTAATATTGAGACATTCCTGTGCAAAGCAAAGCCCTAATAAAAACATACAGAAAAAGTCTGGATGGCACTCAGAGACAGCTATTGTCAAACAAAAGTACCGGTTTCGTATATTTTTTATTCCATATTTTTCTTCTGTTTGCTTTTTGTTTTCCCAGAAAAGGACTTCAGAGGTGCACAAGAAGAAGGAAATAAGGAAAGAGTAAGTAAGCAGAATTGCTTCCCAAAGCAGTCTCCAGAATTAGAAATATATTCCAAAAGGAGTTTTTTAAAGATTCCAGTAGAAAAAAAAAACCAAATCCAGATCAGAAATATTCAAGTGTCTGGATTTTTTAATTCCAGGGTTTTGAAATTCTATCTGCCCAGAGCACTTCAGAGAAATCAGTAAGGCAAAAAAAAAACCCAAAAACCACCACTAAAAACTACTTACCAGAAAGACACCTCTTTTTTTTCCAGGATAACAGAGGGACTCTATAAAGCCTTAGAGTCTGGTGGACTTAGATGTCCACCATCAAACTTTTACCATTGCAAAATACAAAGAAAGTTCTCCCTCAATACTTCTTTAAGCAATTTCTCTTCAAGACTGGAGCAGAACGTATGCCCAGGAGCACCAATGCTGGTGAGCAGGATTATCACTGACAGGTGAGATGCAGCTGAGCTCCCAAACCACGAGGGTGACTGCCAGCTGAGGGCATTGGTTGGTGACAGGGCTGTTGGTTGACCCTTGTGAGTGCTAAAACTACAGGACAAAGGCTTGGCCTTCTGTGCTGACACAGCACCAGGATTCACTTGCAGACCAGGCAGAAGAAGTCTTCTAGGCTAAGGCAGGGAAAAGCTGAGGCAATCAAGAGCTGGGGACAGGAGCTCTGGACTCTGCAACTGCCAATGGCTACACTTAGGTCACATCCTTGCTGGTGGAGAACAGGAAACGTGAGCAATGTATACACTGGTTAGTCATAGCTGTATTTTTAATTGGATACTGGGGGGGGGTGCCAGCATTATTGCTGGGGAGATGCACACAAAAATTCTTTTCAGGTAGTAAGTCCAGACAATACTATATCCTCAACTGTTCTCAGGGCCCTCCCACCTACATTGGTAGAAGCAGATGCATGAAAATTACTCAGAATTAAAAAACACAAAGGAAGCACTTTGTGTTTAACAGTTAAAGCAGGCAAGGAAGCTGAAACTCTGTTTATGGCTCATTTAAGTACCTTTAAATAGGAAAGAACATTCTGGCTATGCAAACTCAATGAAGTTAGATCTGCAGGTTTAGTCAGCAAAAGAGAAATTACTTGGTGCCAGTGATGCAGGTGACTCATACTTGGTTTTAATATGAAAATGAAGAGAAAACCTAGCCAGCACAGCTCAGTCAGTTTACCAGTTGTAAGATTGTGACCAAGATAGAAAGCCTTGATCATCTTCTTTGTGGCACATAATAAATTACCATATTAAAGGAACAAAACTGGCCCCCATTTTTAATAATCTGTATATTATAACTCAGAGTACACAGATCCAAAGAAAACCCTGAACGTCCATGAGCATTCCACATATTTTGTTTTACCTGAAGACCTGAAGCAAGCTTTGTAATTATGAACAAGGTAAATGACATGATGGATTCACCCAGCTGAGACTGTCGTAATTTTACTTTAATAATATTTATGCAAACTAACAACTTTATTTATTGATATTTATCCAAAGTACTGAAACTACTAAGATGTTAAGCATATTTCCACTCCATGTTTACCCTTTTTAAATGCAATCAATTAATGAGGCAGTATTTTTTTCCTACATTAACACTGATTGTCTATATCGAGACAAGAGGTTCAGGCTCTAAATATTTTAGACATTGCCCCACTTAGTTTTGGAAGGGTTATTGAACTAAGATGGCAAAGATCCACTGTGGAAATTGTAACACAGCAGTAAATCACAGTTCCACTGACATTCAGACCCCTACTCTATCTTTGAAAGCCTGGTCCAGAAACACCTTCAGTGATACTTCTTTAACTAAATATAGACATTTATGTGTGAGCAAGATTGCCTATGTTCTCTTTATAACGGAGAAAAATACATAGTTTCAGAGTTGGATCATCTTATTCTCAAGTAAATGTCTAGCACAGGTCGGATGATTTGTGTCCTGAAATTGTCTGTTCCTTTTCACCACCACTCCAGCACAAGTATTGTGTGATAAATGTTTAAGTTTAGGTGAGGGGAATCTACTTATTACTGATGCTCAGATGGAAGAGAACTGTTTTTGCTTTGCTGGTTTTGATATAAAAATTATTGAAGAGCTCCTTTTCATTAAAACAACCGCTGATATTGTTTGCTCCTTTTCAGGAGATATGAAGTCAGGGAAAATCTGATGCACAATAAAAGGGGCTAATAGCAGTGACCTGTCTTTAGCACATGCTCATTGAGCAAATAAAGAAATAAGCATTTGAATCCTAATAGAGGCTTATTAAATAAGGCATAATAATGGGAATGAAAAGTGGCATTACCAACATACATAAAAATGTTTGATGGAAAAACTTACTGTTTCTAGACCTATACAAATCCTATTGGCCACAATACTAAGTATAGAGATTAGGTGCACAATAAGTATCTGAAGACAGAAGTAAACAGGAGCAGGCGAGAAATCTCCAACTACAAATATTTTCAAAATTGTATGTTTGCCTGGGTCAGAATTAGATGTTTACGTGTCTGCTAATGTTCAACTCAAAAAATAACCAGTAATTAGCATCTTCCCTGGCTCAAGGATGAATAAGTGAAACTGACAGCTAAAAGAGAAGTTTGCTTCCTGGTTTTTTGCTTCCTGAGAATGCTGGAAATATTAATCTGAAATCAGACTGATCAAATCATTACAACTACATTACCGAGCATCTAGCTAAAAATCTTAGCATCTAGCTAAGCCTGAAAGAACCTTTATTTTATAATATTTCAGTTAGATTTCATATTTTAAAGAGAACCCAGAAATTTTATTACCTGGGTATAGCTTCCATTTTTACTGTGCTACCTAGCTTACTTTTCCATTTGATAATGCTCTTTTTTTTTTTTTATTAAAGATGAAAAAACTCAGGGATAAAATTTTTGGGCTTTCTTGCATGTGATTACCTGCCAGAATACTATAAGCCAAACTGATGAATACATCAAATGCCAGGGTAGCATGATCATCTATCAATCTGTAGATTACTAACACAATTAAATTCATTGACACTATAATGCACATTAATGAGCATTGAAATAAGCAACAAGCAGATCTTAGTATGCCCTGGACAACAGTAATGGTCTTGAGCAAAGCTGAGTTTCCCTCTTTTACCTAGATTTGTAAAAATCCATATTTATTTATGATAATCCTACCTTGACAAAACAAATACTAGGGATAATAGCAAAGTTTTTAGGTATTTAGATTTACATGGCTCCTCATGGATGAAGGTAAGGGACCATAGTGAATATTTGCTGTTAATAATTATTCTGTGCAAAACAAGTATACATCCTGTTTTTCTTGAGCCTTAATTACATCTCTGGCATGCCATGAGAATACCTCTTTTATTTGAGCAGTGGATGTATTTAATTGCTGGAAGAGGTCACACTAGCTCAGCAACCTGCTGTCACAGCAGTCCAGCTACTTAACCAAGTCAGAATGTATTGCTGTGGCAAGGCAGAGAAGGAATTAAGCTTTCAGAGAAGAGGAAAGCTGAGTCCAGCCCCATTAGACTTTATCTCAAATAGGAAGCAAAGAAATAGATGGCCTTCATAGAAGGACAGTCAGGTCTCCTAGGGAAAAAACTTCTGATGAGAAAAATTAAATTTGGAGATTCGTACTTTTTATCTTTTGCTTTTAGCAAAGCTGGCGGTGGTTCTAACAATACCAAAGGCTTAAGATTATGCTCTACACAAAAGAAGGACACGAGTTTAATTTTACTCTTTTTTAGTCTGTAATAAAAAGTACCAGGATCTCTGGTGTCTTTGACAACAAAGATTGGAGCATCACTTTTCACTTTCAAAACAGCTTGCCATTTTCAACAGCAGAACATATTTTATCCCAAAGTACATTCTTCTAGAAATGAATCTCGTTTATTGCTAAAGTATCATACTGAACAACTCATATATGATTGATATACTTATTATTATTTTAATATTATTAAATTATTTTCCTTAGAGAAACATTTTGTGTTCTTATCTCCATGATTTTTGGCTCCAGTCTGCACTCCATAATCACTGATACATTATGATTTGACATGAACAAAATAAAAATCACAGTTCTGCACAAAGCTGAGAGTAAATGTTAAAATGTACTGCCAATCCACAAACTGGATATGAATTTTGTCTTTTCAGAGCTTTTTATTTCAAAGCCTTGTAAAAAAAGCAATTCTGAGACCTTGCTGAGTGCAGATCACATTTTTAGATACCTAACCTAAAAGAGGACTTTAAGGTCATCAAACCTGATTAAATTCTGTTCAACACAATAAAGTGCAGCCATGTGCAAATTATTATTGAGCAAATTATGAATGATTCACGTCAGATTTTTCATTAGAATGTAATGTCTCCTTTGCTGTAAAGTCAACATTATGATCTACAGTTACTTAGAGATATTTCTATTAAACTAAACAGGAGGAGAAATGCTTTTATTTGTAGCATTTATATCTGCAAGCAGTATATCCAATAGCAAAGTTACACTCAAAACTGCCTATCCCTCTGCTATTTCAAAGCTTTCAACTACAAATTTAACAGGAAGGGTTGTTTTTTAGAATACCTAAAAACTTTGCTATTATCCTAGTATTTGTTTTGTCAAGGTAGGATTATCATAAATAAACACAAATTCTTATAACTTACTTAAGCACTACTTTCTGTCAATCTGCATCCATGTTTTTCACTCTGTGAACATCACAGCCCTCTATTTACTTCTTAAAGGTTACAGAAAAATATCCTTGCCTGCTCTTTAGAAGATAGCCACTTCAAAGGCTCTTTTGAAAATGAACAGCCTTTAACAATGTTTGATACAAAGCCAGGAAAGGGCACGGACTAACTAACAGAGAGGGAATGCTTAAGTTAGCACTGTGGGAAATAAATGCCAAAAATTCAGTTTATCACACAAATGAAATTCTCTTTTCCCCAAATAACTCTGCATATAGCCAAAACCCTTCAGTGTTGATAGCCATAAAAACTCGTCTTTGAAACCCTGATCTCATCATATCAACTGTGTCTTGCTTCAGTACTCAGACATTTTACTGTTTGGGGTCACATGGGGACTGGAGCTTGTGATGAGCTTCTGGATCTGGGTTTTGGCATTGAAAGTGTCTGGGTGTTTGGTTTACAGATTTGAATGAGCAAGCTATGCCTCTCTGCAGAAGAAAGAGAGCAGATGCTGCACCCAGTCATCTTCTGTTGGTTTAGCAGCAGGCAAGAACATAGCACAATGTTTCTGTATTTGAGTGTGACTTGGATTAGAAAAAAAAGGAAAGCTTAAAAAAAAAGCAAATTCTTTTTTTTTTTTTTTTTAAACACTGCCATTAACAGAAGAGGGCAAAATATTCAGGATCATTAATGTATAACTACCAAGAAAACAAGATTTTAAAGAAAATAAGGCAACATAAGAGAATGAAATGGTTTTGGGGTAGCTTTATGTTGTAACTTAATAGATTGTAAATATTTACCTAAAGAGCTACAGAAATCCAACTTATTTATTAAAAAAAAAAAAAGTACAATTAAGTAATTTCCACAAAGGATCTCATAAAAGACATCTAACTAGAGGCTATAATTATAAATAACAAAATAAAGTATTTCAAGTGTTTCAAGAGATAATTTTGGCTTTGTTTGCATGCTGCAGGGAAGCATGACAGCAACAAACTGTGTCTAAAAACATTTATGTCAGAAATTATCATACTAGAGGAGAATGTGAGATGATTAAAGTGAGAATCCCAAGTGGAATATTTCCAGATCTTTCTGTTTCTGTTATGGAGCAATTGCCAGGATTGTAATAACTGTAAAAACTTCTTATTTATGCACCCAACTTTATAGCTAATGTCCTCTCTGGTAACTGGAAATTTTTTAAATCTAAAAAAAAGTTTACAATCCTGACTTTCAGGATTGAAGTAAACATACAAAACTATACTAAAAACCAAGCTAATTAAAAGTAGATATTCAATATTAATTGTGATTACCTGGTTATAGCAAATACACTTTGGACACTGAACCCCAAGTGTTTACATAATATTTACTTAATAGAAAGGATCTTATTTTGCAGATGGTAAATCAATGGGTAAGTGGATAATCTGCAAACGTCCATCCCATTTTCCACTTTTTATTTACATAACTAGAAATTTTGTTGTAAACTGCTTCCATCTCCTACATTAAAATTCCTTAAGATTATAAGTAATATCAATTACTAACAAGAAATTAAAAGGGATTTTCAGCTCATGTTTCCTCTATCTTCCAAGTTACTTGAGTGGAAGAAAAACAGTCCATCGATGAAGAATTATTACTATTAGAACGATCCTGTGACTAACGTGGAATAAAGCCATTTCACAGTAATGTGTACCCTGAAAATTGTCCTGATTCAGCAAGGTATTCAGCTGAATGCTTAAGATTTACATACACTGCCATTGACCTGGGCAGCTATATGGTGAAAATGGAATAATATTTAAAATGGATATACTTAAAGGAAAAGAATCAAACCACTGTCTGTGGTTGTATTTCCCTAGTCTCATTCTAATTCAACCTCTGACTAAATGCTAAGCTAAACAAAAAGTAATGCCCAATCTAGAATCTTAGTTTCAGCATTTCATAAACTTCTGTTTCATGAAATTGAAATGCCAGTTATTCAATGATCCTTTTTTTAATGAATTCCAAAAATTAGTCTTCAAAAATCTACCTATCTAGTTTTTCCAATGAAAAACTAATCAGACCAATAAAAAAGCAATTAGATCTAAATGATGAAGTTAATTTAGTTTTGAGAACAAGATTTGGGATCATATTACCATATCTCAGTGTTCCCTCTCCTGCATTCCTAGCCTCCTTGTTACTTAATAAAAGTTTCTGCTTTAGCTGTCTAGGGACATTTATATTATCTAAAATTGATCTGTAACTCCATAGTTTTTAAAATAATATACACAAAATCATTGACAATAATTTGCTCTGTCAACTACTAATATATTAATGCTAATGCAAGTCATTCTTTATATAACCAGTGCATCCTTAAAAGCCCTCAGCCAGCAACTCAAGCACAGGGTTAACTTTTAAACACAAAAACACTCCCCATCAAAATAATGAGTTTTGCTGCACCTGGGCTTGAGTCAACTATGCTTCATGAGTCTTATTCAGCTCCCTGAACTTACACAGCTGCTGTACATTTGAAGGTATCACTGAAGTAAGAAACATGCACAGGCAACTTTGTTATGGATCCTAACATCCACAGCATTGTGCTTTCAGGAATTTCTCTGAACCTGCGAGACATGGTAACTCCCTGCAGGTAGTGAGAAGTCCATGTAGCTTAAATGTGAGATGAATTTCTGATACATTTAACAAAGCAAAGAAAATTTGAAGAAAATCTATGAGTTATAAAGCAGTGACAACAGAATTTGATCTGCAGTGGGCCTGGAGTATCTTGTCAAAAGTTTAAACTCTGACCCAACAAATTTATTCAAATTTGCATGGTCTCCTGTTTCTTGTTTTCTCCCCTATTAAACTCTTTTGCTATTGTTTATAATAATTTGTCTCAGAAAGCTTTCATTAATTTTTTCATATCCATGTTTTCTATGGATAATAACTGAGAGTCATAGCAGAGGCTAGTCCAAAATTAAATTTTATTTTTACATTTGTTTTATCTGTAATTGTCTTGTAATAGTTTTCTACTTGGCCATGAGAGTAATTAATATGAAGCTGAAGTATCCTATAACATAGAAACTTCCACCTAAACAGTATTTTTAATGGAAATATTTGTGTAGGTTCTCAGATATTGTAGAAAGAGATGTCATGAATAAAACAAAGAGGAATTTGAACTAAGCACCTGTTTAAAACAAACATCTTGATGATCAATGCTCCTGGTATCTTGGGTAAGAAACTTAGTTTAATGGAGACAGCTTGAAATTCCTGAAATAAGTTTATCACCACAATCAGTGTTGCTTACTACACAGATGAAATATGTTTCCAAAAATGGTTGTATGTGTCCATACATTTGTGTTTTTCCCTTATAAATCACAAGGATTACTTCCTATTTATTTCCTTCACTCTGAAATAAAAGCATAGTGTGGCAGACGGATCAAATGAATTACAGTTTTATGCAACTGCACATCTCCATAAAAAGTTGTCAAATTCAAAGCTGTCTATAAAATATCTACACACAATCAGACCATGACCACAATGCCTCTTTGATGTCCTAAAACAAACTGAAGATGTGCAGTTAAAAAAGGAAATGCCAAAACCATATTGTTACACAGGGTCTGGCTATTAGTTTAACTCCAAGCACATTTATAGGTTTTATCGCATAGGCAAAATGTAAGATTTTATGGTAATAAAAAGCAACTGCATACCTTTTTTATCTAGCTGTGGCTTTTTCCATTACTTCTGAAGGGAAGGAAAACCTCAAACCCAACACTTCAAGCCGAATTATGTGGCTAGGCACTGAAGTATCCTTCCAGGCCCTTGCAAATTATTACCAGAAATCCTGAAAGCATTGTATAATAAAACCCAACACACTGTAAGGAAAAAAATAATTCCATCTTCATAACCTCTGGAAAATGTCCACACAATTACAGAAATGATGAAGATATCTACAATAAGCACCCTGCTCTAAGTAGGATCAGCCTAGATCCAGACCTGGATCTAGACCCAGGCCAGCGTCCAGTTGGGTTTAAAATTAAAAGTTTAAAAAATGAAAGTCAGTTTTATTATGATGTTTTCATATCTATCTCTGAGTTCTTAACTCTTCTCTTTTTACTATAATTTCACTCCCTTTTCATAACAAATTTTTACAGTGCCCTCCTTTTCCCAAGGTTTGCTTCTCTGCCTCACTCTCTATCCTTCTTCTCCGTTTCCTTGCCCAATAGCCTTTGTTCAATAGCCTATCAGTTTCCCCACCATTATTTCTTTTCATCTCCTATCTTGGACGGTCCTGTACCAACTTTCCTTGCCTCTGTTCTCTTTTCACTTTCTTACCCTCCACTCTCAAATTTCACTTACTGCTTTCCTTTCTTCTCCCTCAACCAAGACCATTACTTTTCACAGCTCCACCAGCTCTCATTAATCCCTTTTAGGGACAGAATAAAGAAACTGCATGTCAGAAACCTTTATGTGTAATGAGCTCTGTCATGATTAAGACTCACTGGCTGGGTAAAGCAAAGCAAATCTATAAAATAGCCACAAGCTAATCTCCTGCAGAAACACAGGGTTTCTCCCCAGAAGAGGATGCATGAGGATTTGCTGGCAGGTGAGCAGTGAGGGGTCCAGGGGCTGCTTGGTGGTGGCTGCAGAGCAACACGAGTGTGGCAGCTGGCTAATTATGCTGCAAAGAACTTGGCTGGTTTTCATTTCCCTTCCTGCACTTTATCAGGAGATGTGTTGGACTCTGTAGAATAGGATGTAGATGATCCCTGGCGATATTTTTTTGTTGTTCCTTCAAGTGAAGAGAGGAAAGAGTTTGTTACAAGGGCTAGCTCTTGCTTGTCCTAGAAGCTACCTTCATCATTTATGGTCTGTCCAAGGAGTTCTGAAAGAAAAGGCTTAAGGACAGCCAGAAGACACAGGTTAAACCTTTCAGGAAACTATTAAAATAAATAGCTAAAGAATTACAGAGTAAATTACATACAAAGAGAATGACCCTATAATTTCCTAACTTACATAATGATGTCCTTTATGACCTCAAAATAATTGCTTTGCACATGGTACAACAAATATCATTAAAATATTTATTACGTGGAAAAATTTTGAAAATATATGTTACTTGGAAACATTTTACATCAACTTTTCCTCAACTCATACTCATTTATAGTATGTGATATTTCATCAGGAATGTCTCAGCCCATTATATTTCTAAGATAAAGTGTGTTCCATGCAATTTGCTACATGAAGCACCTTTCAGATAAAACATTAAAAGCTGGTAACTATCAGGAGCACTGAGGACCAGAAATTCTAATAGACCTAAAAAGAATTACACTTGCTCAGCACCTTTAGAATAGACAAGTTAGTCGAGTTTTGCGTTAGTGGGCACAACAAGGCAAAGCTGCACAATTTGTGTGTACATAATTACTATCTTGCACCTTTATAAAGGTCACTTGTGAGTGACTTTAAAAGTCAAAGTGATGTGGGGTCAGAAGCATTTGGAGCATCCTTCATGCCTTAAATTTTAGAATTAACACTTTAAAAAGCCCCCCCAGTAATGTACACTTGCACTAGTTTCCTTGTATAAGTGTTCCTCTCTCCCCAGGCAGAGTTTCATGCACCATTTCACCAGAGTTTCATGCAGACCATGTCTGCTTGCAGCTCTCTGATATCTACGAATCAGGCACTTCTCTGTGATGGGAAAAGTCATACCTGAAGGTCCTCTACAGTAAAGGCTTTCTCTATACCTTAGTTTAACCATCTGCAAAATATACAGGATGACAATTTCTATTTCACAGCATGACCACAATTTTAATTAAGTACTGAAAAATGTCCACAAAATATATCAATGTATCTGGGAAGCTATTTGAGATATTTGAAATTAAGGTCCAAATTACATGCCGTCACAATAAGTAAATGCCATCACAATAAGTAAAACATACAAGAAAATAATGTGTATATCAAAAAATCATGTTGAATTTTTTCATTCCCTTCTTTTAAAGAAAAAGAGAAAGAAAAAAATATGAACAGAAAAGGAAAGCAAATCCATTATTTCACTTCATGCAAAAGATATTTGTGGTGTCTTTGGATGGCAAAAATGGTTCTTTAACCTTTCAAATCTGTAAAAGATTCTTCTGGAGAGGAGCTGGTAAGTTAATTTTAAAGAAAGATCCTCTCCATATTGGCATTTCCAAAATAAAGTATTTTTTTAATGTTTTTAAGAACAAGTGAATTCAGTGAGTGAGTTAGTTTAAAATCTCAAAAGAGCTATAATAGTTTAAATTTTTTTAATTAGAAAAAAATTTTCATATATAAGCAGATATAGTTTTTTACTTATGAGCAAGATCTTTCTCTGTCTCTATACATAACTTATTCCTGATCCTGTTTTTCATCTGCAGGGTGTGGAAGAAAAGTCTCAGTTTAGACATGATCCACAGAGATAAAACATGTTCCTAAACTCTGATATTTTTGAACAAATAGGAAATAGAAACTTCTCAATAAAATATTCTGGTTCATTTAATGATATTCATGCTCTGCTTTTTACCAAAACATTACTGTTTTAAATGAGATCTGTTGCTCAATTTTTTATCTATCTTTTGAGTTAAAGCTCTTTCAATAGAGTCTGAAATGTATGAACTCTATGCAGCTTCCCAAATTCATTAATAAACAATTATGATGATGCATAATTCCAACATATTTTCTGTAAAAGCCTCTGTAGATTTGAGCATGATTAAAAATAGTGCTATCATATTCCTGACAGGAGCATATAACCTGCAATGCTCTGAATAGAAACTTCTCCTCACAGATAATCCCTGAACTGTCCACACAGAAGTACAGCACGCATGCTGAATATCCAAACAGTACAGAACATTTGCCTTAAGGTTTGTGACATGAGCATGTAAATCAAGCACCCTTCCCATGCTGCTCCCCAGTGATTGACACAAACATTCCCAGTACCTCGAACAGACTTTGGGTAAGATGCTAAGAATTCCTGCATCTTTTTTTCAAGTCACTACAGCAATGAGGGTATAGATAGAAGTGGTTGTCTTCTTTCTCTCAGGCTGAAGCCCCAGAACTGCAGGCACAATCCTTGGTTCTTTGGCATGCATCTGCAGTCCCCAGATTCTCCCTCGGTGCTGGGATGGGAAGGGGCAGAGGCTGGGGCAGGGAGAGAAGAAAATCTGCATTTGAACCTCAGCCTTTAAGGAGCACCTGTCAGGATTTTGTTCCTTTTAGAAATGCAGTACAAAGACTTCTCAGGGCTGGAGCTGAAAGTGAATAACTGTGCGGTTTTGACTAGGTGCTCAAGGCATGTTTATGCAAGAATCACTTCTCCTAGAAATGTCACATACCCATTGTTATGAGAAAAATAGCATGGAGAACATTCTTTTCTGACTTTAAAAAAATGGGGAAAAAATCAACACAAGTGACAGTACAAAAAAATCATCTGCCTCTCTTGATGGAATTTTTGGTGTTGAGAAAAGGAGAGTGAATGAGAAAAGTAGGGAATGACAGCAAGATGGACTAAAATAGAGGTTTATTATTTCTTCCACTTGTCTGTGGCACAGCTAAGTCAGCCCCTTGTTGAGTCTGGCAGATTTATACAGATCGTGCTTTTTAAGCATGAACTGTCCTTGAGTGGGGCTTCCAGTTCATAAGACATATATTTTACTGTAACATCAAGCATTAGTTTCTTGTTTTCTCACCTTTCCCTCTCCCACACTGTTGTAGAGCAAAGGGCATGTTTTACTGACCTTTCATATCAGTAGCTTTCTCTTTGGGGGATTGAAATTGATGTTTCAGAGGATTGTCCTTGCTTTGTTATGTAAGAGTACGAAGTGCTATGACTATAGAAGATGCTGAGGTTACAATTTGCTACATATGGCAACCTTAAAACAGTCAATGTGAACAAAGTCTTGCAAGGTGGTTCTTCCATCATTGATTTGCCATTTCATTTTTCTAAACTCTAACCTTATAAATCAGCCACTTGCTTCAGTAGCATGTTATTTTGCAGCGAGAGTTAACAGAAAAACAGGTAAATTTGTACATTTCAGATAAAGTATTTACTGGCAGTTAAGGCTAAGAGAAAGTACCAGAAATACTTCATACCTAAAAATAAATATTTTTAAAAGAGGTTACAGTTATCCCAAACTGTACTTTATGGACAGGTGATTTTTAGAATTACACAGTTGCATCTAAAATTTCACTCAGGGTTTCCCAATATAAAATTACAAATCCCTATTACTGCAGTCTTATATTGTCCCAAAATCACACCATTAATGTTACAGCATGCTCATCTCCGTGGGTCCAATTTTATATAACAGGGTTTAGATCCCAGAGTTATATTTGGGCATATTATTTCAAAATAATGTATCAGGAAGATAAGTAGTTTGTAGTTGTCACCCAAATCCAAAGATCAAGGGATTGCTAGGATCACCCATTGCTGCTACCTTAACTGTCTGACAAATATGGAAACAAATGACTTTACCTTCTTTAAATTCTGTGTCATGCTAATTAACTAAGAAGTTAGCATGTCTTTTTTTCTGTCCCTGGTGAAGTTTAACTTTTACCTACATATAATCGAATATTGCTGAGTCAGATACAAAGCATGGTGGTAGAGCAGATGAGGTGTCTCACCACAGCTCCCAGGCTTTCTTCAGACTTCTGCTGAAACTTGCTGTGTGTAATTATGATCCTGTTAATTTAGATTGGGAAGTCCCCTGTTTGTGGACACTGTTAAATGAATTCAACTTATTTATCAGTTAAAGAAGCTATTTCACTCTAAGAACATCCTTCTGGATGATCAAGTCTGAGAGATTTTTGCCTTTCTTTTTGCCTTTTCATTTTTATTATCATCACCCATCACCATAACTAAACTTGCAATAGTTAATGAAATTCTGTCCCTTTAATCTTTGCGCTATTTTAATATATTTGGTAAGACAACTCTAAAATGCCTGGAACTTGCCTATAATACTCTAACAATGTTATAAGATACATTCATTTCTTTGGTCATTATGATGGTGTCTGCTATGCAACTGAAAGGAGAACATTCCAACAAAAGCTTATAGCTAGCAGTCAGGAAAGCAGATAAATAAGTTTTTTAAAACCTCATTCTCTCACCTTCAGTAAATTGTGCAGGTGCTATTTGCTCAGGCCATGTTGAGATCAATACTGCAATTGTGCAAGACAGAGAGGAGCCAGGTAGGAAATTATGGGGGGAAAAACATGAAGAAACCAGAGATCCTGAGACTGGCGGGAAAAAAAGGTCCCAAAAGGAGAGAGGGAGAAAATCGAAGGCTGTTTGGAAGCTGAATGAAGCCCACTTAACAGAAATGGAGTATTTGAACTACAACTGACAAGTATGGATATCTGTTTGCATTAAAATCACCTGCTCTTGATATACATTGTTCCTATTATTGAATTAAAAAATAGTTTGTTTCAAATAAGCTGGTGTGGGTCAAAAAATTAATCTTTTTCCAAAAGATACTGCAGGAATAACTCTAACACAACCAGACATTCAGGACAATTACAACTGGCAGCAAGGCTGCAGTAAACTGGGGAAGGAGTCATGTAAAGTGGGGCAGGGACTATTAGATTGAAGAATGCCATGAAATACCTTTAAAAAGTACCTGTAATGACACAAACAAATAAAACTACCTTTGTGCAGCAGAAAATGGAAGTTTCAGGTTTGATCTGAAGCATACCCATGTTCTGTAAAACCTAAAATGAACCAATATTACATTTCTACGATTTATGTGGAGAAGATAGCACAATTAAAGAAAAGGAAATCCAGTGTGGAGCTGTGTGGCTAACCTTATCTTTTGAAAATGTTGCTTTCCACAAGAATATCAACTAAATAACGAAAAAGCAAAAACAACTTCTTCCTGAAAGTCTTTCATCTTCCAGACTTTCAAAACCTAAACAGGAGGATTAAGAACAGCTATTATCTAACCTGAGACATTTACCAGAAAAAAAATCCAAAACCAAAGCAAAGCAAAAGAGAAAAAAAACAAAACAAAAAAACCAAACAAAATTCTGGATATGGAAGTGCTGCTGGCAAATAATTATCTGCAGACCACGTGAGTCTCAAACCACAGAAAAAACAGAGACCTAAAAGGCAAAAGCTCTATTTCTGTAAGCTAGCTATACTCACAGGAAGACTGAGAGCTCTTTGCAGCAGGCCCGCCTAAACATCCTGAGCTAAATGGAAATAGCTGGAAATGTGTCCTTACAAATAAATGCTGCCTGCCCTGTCCATCCTGTCTCCCAGACTCACGACCAGCTGGAGGTAAATGGGTGTCACTCTCATCTGCATGGTCTTGTCAGAAGTCCTAGGAAGGACAGCAACTGAGCAATTTAGGGTTTCTACAAGTTTGGATTGCCTTGTGATAGACATAAGGATCAAACTCAGATTTAAAAAAGGCTTTTTATTTCCCCTAGTATCCAGTCTTTTCTTCTGGAAACACAGACTCCTTGCTGCAGCACTTCATTCCCACAGCTCAAACGTTTGACTTCGCAAAGCTTCATTATATGTCTCCTACCTCTCAGTTCACATAGCACTCCATATAGGAGCAATTAATTTTATTATATAATTTTTAAAGCTATTAAGTATAACAAATACAAGAGGAGATTATCAAAATAATTAATAAGCTATATGATACAGATCTATTTCTTCAATATCTATTCTTTCACACTGATGGTGGTAAAAATTAGGAATTATGCAGATTATTTTAACTAATAAGCCTGGAATTGAAAGGAAATGGGGTGATAAAAACCCTGTGCAGTGAGCTTCACAGCCAGGCAAGGACATTTGGATTTTCATGCAGGTATTTTGGCCACAAAGACCAAAAAGGTGTCAGTTCTGCAATGGTTATATTACTACCAACTTGTTCAAATCCATCTTTGTGCATTGTGCTCTAAGCATACAACAAAAGTAATGCACATGGTTATCTGCAAGATGTAACACTGAAATTACTTATACATTCCTTTTTGTGTGTGTGTGTATGTACACTCTGGGTTCCCTGGCTTGTTTTTTCTTAACCTCAGTTGCTCTTCTACCCATATCTATTCTTGGTTGTATAAATAAAATTTATGGCACTGCTAAAAAGTACTTTCTTTCAAGCTGGTAATGTTTTGGTTAATTTTGATATCTATGTTTTAAGAGAAGCTGTGTATTAAAACATTCTTCTTGCCTTAGAAATAATCACAATCCATGTGAATGTAAGAAAGCTCTAGAAAGTAGCCAGCTATGAACTGACACCAGTTATCCAACCACACAGCACAGACTACACAAGGCCAGCTGGACCTAGCACCATCTGGGATGCCTGAGTGCATTACTTTTCCTGGAGATAAAATATGTCACCCCAGGGAATCACACAAAATTATTTTCCAAAATTATTTTTCTAAATTTTTTTTTTCCTAGCTATTTAAAATACAGTTGCTTAATACCTTGCTTATAGTACTGTAAGTTTCACCTGGGAAAACCACCAAAAGAGGAAAGACACGGTATTGGTATTTTTGCATTTCTTTTTTTTGCAGTGTTAAATTGCTCATCAAATTTTTCATTGAAGCCATTTCATAGACAATAGAACAATATTCCTGGTTGTACTGAATATGAGGCAGCTAGCATTAATAAAATTGATTTTCCAGCTTCTCTCCCCCATAACAGTTGGCAAAGTCAGATGTAAATTGCATCCACCTGCACCAAGGAGATATTGACTTCCAGGGGAGCACAGAAAAAGTTACTGACAGGAGAGATATCTTACTGTCAAGGAGACTCTGGAGGATGCATAGACTTTACAGAAAGCCAGCACCCTCAAGTCTTCCTATTCTTTTAGGAAAATCTGTTTCTGAGGATGATGCAAGCGTGGAGTTTTGGGTTTACTTCCCAGATTGCAACATTTCTCTGAACAGACATTCTACCATCAAGAGAATATCAGACACAGGGAGGCACAGGCTCCTGACTATTAATTGCTTATGGTATTTCAAAACAAAACACCCAACTGAATTACAAAACAGATCACTGAATAATTTCAAACAAATCCTTTTTCTGAAAAATATTTTCAATGAACCTTTAAATGTCTCAAACTAAAATAAAATTCAGACTAATGTCATCTCCCACTTGTTTAGACTTAGAGATGGAAAACAGTTGCTGTGACAAAAATTCTTCCATCTTTTGTTTTCTTTGCAAATTTCAGAACCAGGTTGCAGGAAAATTAAAAGGGCATTTTCTAATAAGTTGCTGTTAGAGCTTATGCAATAGCAGGCTCTATAATGATAATTTCAGATTGTCACCTTGATTTTTTCTCTGCAAACCTTCAGAGTAATTTTCATTTACTCAAAGGAATCAAAGAATGTCTTTACTCAAAGTTGTGAAATGTTTTTCATTGTGTCTGTTGTCAGCATGCTATTTGGAATTAAGTTCTGATGTCAGCTATTTATTCTAGTCTCAGGGAGAGCAGCTAAACTCTTCCTCTTCCTTGGTATCAAATCAGGCACTGAAAGACCTGGCCACCTTGTTTTCTTTTCTAGTTCAGAGTTTCTGAAAAAAAATAAAGAATCAGAAAAACATATTATGACAGGTAATCATTTGCAAGCATACAACTCTTTCAACATCTGCCATGTTCAGCTTCATTTTATAGGATCTGCCTTGGCAATATAAATTGTGCTTGGCTTCAGAGGTGCTTTGTGCCACACAGTGAAGAAAAACAATCATGACAACTGAAAAATAAAGCACAGGATGGGGGCAGGGAGAGAGCTGAGAATGTAGAAGCTGTTCACTTTTTCTAGATTTATTTTAGAAGAGTTTTATGTTAGCTTTCCTGGATTCTTTAAGCAGCTTAGTTTTGCCAATGGAAGAAAGGTGACAACTATTGCATTCATGAAAGGTGCCAAACAACCTCAAGCATTTCCAAAAGAATCCCCTGAAACAGCTGCACAAAAAGAAAGCAATTTATTCCAGCACACATAGATGAATTATGTCAGTAGAAATTTATTGCTACAAGAAGTTTGTGGGGTTTTTAGACACAGAGGCTATATTGTAAGCATTCCAAGAAATGCAGCAATTGGGAAATATGAATTTCACATGAAAACTCTGAGGGAGAGAAGGTAACTGTGCAGAATACTGCATCATCACCACATCTCACTGCATAATTTACAGGGTTACTATAACTTTCCTTTTTAAATACTTGCTATATTTAGAAGCTTATTGTTATGAGCTAAAATACACTAAAAATAAGCTTGGCAACATATCGTATACCATATAATATACATAAAAAATGTTTTAATCAGTCTATTTCACTCAATTATATTTTCCATAAATGTATAGGCTACACATAAAAATGTTAACAAATGTTAACACATACTGTCCAAATGTATATGTACTATGTGCTTTTCGGCTTTTGAAAACAGATTAATCAAGGAATAAAATAATATATTTCTAATAAATTCTTATAGAGTACAACACTGTGCAATTCAAAACAGTTGAAAATTTGTCTGAAAGCAGCAGTGGTGGTTTTCTTGATCATACTGGTCTACATATGTACAATATGCTACAGAGCAATTCCTCCATGAGTAATAAACTCTTGACACAAAACACAATTAAGTTTTCTCAGTGGTGAATTGGTAAATATTTTAAATGCAATGCAAGAACAAACATTTCTTTGAAATGAATTTGAAAAGACAAGACTTTATCTAAAGCTACAAATAAATAAACATTCTTTCATAGTAATGAAAAAGAAAGGAAAAAAATACATTCTTTCAGAAATCTACTACTAAAGCTATGTTAAAGCACATAAGAAAAGTTTGGTTTGTGCTTGAACGTGGTCTTTTCTGAATGTGTGCTTATGCCACAGATGATTTAATGAGATGCCACCCGTAATCAAAGACAACAATCGCAGATCTTAACAACCAAACATCTTTAAGATATCTACATACTATCATACAATACTCCATTTAACCATGTTAAACAAAACATTTTTTCCTATCTTTTTCATGATAAACAATCTTATGAAAATTATTAAATCATTCTCATTTTATCTCCACATAATTTTCCTTCATTAAAGCAGTTTAATATTTAATGTAATTCAAGAAGAATGGAAAAGGTATTCCAGAGGATAGGATGCAATCTTGGAACCACTACACCTTGCACATTTTCAGCTCTCTTATGACTTCCAGGCTGAAAGGGTCTGTAGGGATCTGTAAGGATCCAGATACATCTCCAACAATAATGATGTTAAAATAAAGTGGCTTCTTCCTTAATTCATTCCATTGACTTCCTCTAATCTACTAAGGAGCCCCCAAACTTTACTCTGAAACAGCAGCATACCTCCTGAAGCTCCCTGGAATTGCTGCATAAATGGAAAGTCTCAAAAATTCTGATCCTGATTTTGCACCAGCTTATGTGCTCTGGCTCTAACAGATGCATAGAGCAGAGCACTGTGTTTCTTTCACACTGAGCTCCTGGAGGCCACCAGCAAGGTAAAGCCTCAAACAGAGCCTTAAACATACTTGGGATGTGGCCAAACACTGTCTTGCAGGGGTTGGGGAAGAGAGGGGAAGGCATAAGCAGTCCAGAAAACCTAGTGCAAACAGCCTATTTTTGAGCTTAAGCGCTAAATTTGTGCAAGTAAATAAAGTGTAAATGACTGAACACAGAAACAGATGGATATTAAGAAAATAACCAAAGCATGCTGGAAATGAAAATACTCATCCAAGTTATAACTGAAGTGTGTAAGCTCTAATATACACATTTATCTTAGAAGGATCCTGTCAAGCTGTTCCTCATCACTTTTTCAGCATTTGCTAGCAGGTTGCAAGATTGTGGAAACTTTTGCTTTGATAGAGGCTGAGTTATTGATGGGCCAGAGGAAGCACTGCCAGTGTCTGTGGGAGATTTCCTCACTGTCCTGCCTTTACATGGGATAGAGCTAATTTCTTCTCAGCAGCTGGTGCAGCGCAGTGTTTTGGATTCAATATGAGAATAATGGTGACAAGACAGTGACGTTTTGGTTGTTCCTAAGTCACAGTCATCCTAAGTCAAGGACTTTTTTGAGTCTCATGCTCTACCAGTGAGGAGGTACACAGAAAACCTGGGAGGGAGCATAGCCAGGATAGGTGACCCAAAATGGCCAAAGGCACACCACACCATAGAACACCCTGCCCAGAATACAAACTGGGCAATTTACTCAGAATTTACCTCCCAGAATGGGGCCCATTGGGCTTCAGGGGTGGGATCTGGCATCAGTCAGCAGGTGACGAGCAAATGTACTGTGCATTATTTGTTTCTTTCTTTTTATTACCATTATTTACTATTATTACTGTATTTCACATTGCTTCAATTATTAAACTGTTTTTATCTCAACTTGCAAGTTTTACTTTTGCTTCTCCTCCCCTTTTCACCAGGCTAGGGGGATGAGAGTGAGCAGCACTGTGGTGCTTGGTTGCCAGCTGGGGTTAAACCAGGACACCCATGGGGACAGTGCTGCAGCTCACACCTGCGACACAGGGACCCCTCTGAAACACAGGGCACTTATCTTTGTCACTTGCTTTCCCTCTTAGATGACTTTCTCCAGAAAGCTGCAATCACAGAACAAAATGAATCAAAGCGATATAACTCTTTACCATTCTACTTGTGCTTTACCAATTCTTGCAGTAAAAATCTGTTTCCCTAACAGGACAAAGAAACCCTAAACAAGGGGTGTTTTTTTCCCATTTGTCAGCACATGACTGCCAGGAAGATATCCAGAAATTTTGAAAAAATAAATATATATATAAAAGATAAAAACCACAGAGCCCTGTTCATTAGCTTCTAAGTTGCAGACAAATAATTAAAAGCTATTGAAAATGTAAAACCAGTCACTCAAGTATATCCTACATGTTACTATGACGACATCTGGGCAAAGCAAGTCCTTGATACTCGGCTGATACAACTGTGGTTTTGTAGCACATCTAACCTAGTTCTAATTAATATGGTACAACTGTGCTTACCAAACTGCTTTCTCCCCAGAAAATTAAGCCATTGCTGTACCTCCAAAATTTCTCATTAATTGTGTTTATGGGGGAATTTAGAATACCTTATGACTCAATGTGAAACCGAGTCCAGGGAAAATGCACACAGAATGGCAGCAGATTAATGTAGTGCCAACCTATTCTGGCTGGCTTTTTAATTACAGAGTAAATAGGAAAGCAAGTAACATGCATAAGCAAGACAAAATAAATGCATAAATTCAAGTGACAGATTATGTTTCTAATAACAACAAAACACAGTTGCTTGCCAAGGCTATTAATATAGTTTAATTATGTCATAGGTAAGGTTTGTGCATAAATAATATTTAAGGCATCTCACACCAAAGAGTAAAAGAATTTGCTAAAATGCATTTGGACAGACACTTTATCATCTTTCACAGAGCAATTATTTTTGGAAACTCAAAGAAATATGCCTATGTCTCCAAAGGGACCTTCATTACAAGTTGATACATAATTTTTAAATCTTTTATCCTTATATAAGTACAGAAATCAGTTTCTTTCTAGGACCTGAAGAAGAGCAGAAAAATTAATACTTGGATATTTTGTATAACTTAAGATATTCACAGTTGCTATAAGCAAGATGGATGAGCCGAGGGAAGAGGGATGGGATGAATAAACCAGAGTAGAAAAATGGATTATTGGTTTTAACCATCAGGCAGACATCAAACTGTGGCAGTCACACATAATAAGCAACATATGATTCAAATTTCCCTTTAATTTCATGGACGCTCTGCCTAAGAGGGCTCATTGCTTTTGATTGTTTTTTTTTATTCAGGATGATTTGACAAAATTAGCTTTTGCTGTTCCTTCTTTTATTGTTGATGTTTTATTTTCCACAGCAGTTTAAGAGAGAAAATGGACTAGTAAATGCTACTGATCTTAAAAAAAAAAAGAAAAACAAAAAAAAAAAAAAAAATGATATTAATAAAGGTCTTTGGTCAAATTGTTCAAAAGACAAAAATCACATCCTAAGATAGGATTTCCACTGTCTGTCCAAGCAGTCTGAATCACATTGATGAAACTAAACCAATTTTTTCTGTTGAATTCCACTTTTACTACATATATGTGTCTGTATGTATGTTTGCTTTCTGTTTTAAACAATAATTGTATTTTTTTCAAATATTGACTTGGGATTTTTTGCAGTGAACTTCATGTGAGGAAGTGAGAAGTACTTTACGTTGGGGTTCCTTTGACATCCTATTAACCCATTATATCACTGCATCACAAAGGGAAAAAAAAATAAAGGTCTTTGGCACTGCTGTGCTCCAGAAAGTAGACTTCAAACATATGGGCTATCTAAATGTGAATTGATCTGATTCTTTTGCACAATGTTATTGCAAATATTGTGCAATTATTGCAAATATTGTTCAAATTTTGCCCTTCACTTATTTGTAACGATACTGAAATGTAACCTAGGAATCTCACCGTATGATTTTAATATGTAATCTAGAGAAGAATTAACTTCAGTTTTAAAATAATAATATACATTTTGATCAACTTTTCACTCACCTTCTATAATAGTTTGCATTTTATGAACCCTCTAAAGTATCTCAAACTATTTGTCGGAAAGAATATTTGGTTAATGCTTAATATCACCTAGAATAAAAACAGATATAATAGTATAGCCATATCCTTTAAGTCTCACAGAAGTTCCTACTAAAGCGTATGGTACTGAAAAATAGTAGGTGGTAACAATCTCAAAGGATTAAAACAACTCCATATTCAGAGAAGCAGCTTTTATCTAAGGAGCACTTATAACAATGCAGCACAAAAGGTACAAGCAGAGCACAAAATCAAAACAGAATAAGGGCTCAACAAACCCTTAACAAGAAAAAAAAAAAAAAGAAAAGAAAAGAATATATATTTGAATGCAACAAAAATAAAACCTAAAGCCATAAACTAAATATAATTAAAACTGATTAGCAAAAGATCTGGCAAGAAATCCACAAACAAGAAAGATCTGATGAAACTACAAAATTATAGACATTAATCTTGGTTAGGTCTGACATTACTAGGCAGTATTTCAGGAACAAACATGCAACAAAATAAACTTCCCTGTGTTAAATATGATTTTTTCCTCTGTAGGTGGTATGGTTACTATTCAAAGTGCAGTAAGTAGATCAGCAACTTAAAAGCATTGAATTCTGTACTCTGAATACTTCTAGGACAGAAGAATCAAAAGCATACCAAAGTTCTGAACCTTCCTGCCTAATTGGATTTAAGTTTTAAGTGAACCTACTTACAGACTTCCATAAAATTCATTCTGTACTCTAGAAAAGAAGCAATTTTTTGAGGATAAACTATTTTTCCAACAGAAATATGAATGGAACAATGAATATGGCTTAACTGCAAAAATATTGTGAAACCTTGATAAGAATGAAGGAAAAAAAAAAGAAAAAAAATTCTGGTGGACAGCCCTCTGGCTGGCACAACTGAGGAACAGCTTCCAATTTCTAGCAGACCAGAGAAGATGATTCACTTTATGACAATCATGACCCATTTTAAGACCTGCTCCAAACCAAATAAATCAATGGCAGTATGACTGCTTAGGGACTGACAGGTTAAAACATGAAACATAAACAAGAACACCATCTTGAAGAATATTGCCTCAGAATGACAGTAGATCCAGAAACCAGAGCGCAAGAAAGAAGGAATGGGATTGTTAAGTGAGGAGAGTTAGCAAGGGAGATGACTAAAATTTGCAGTATATTCAGTGATTCAATACTGAAGTTGAAATGAAGCAGGATCTACCTTCCCACATTGTTTAGAAAAAGTTTTGAAAGCAGATCCCACCATGAAAGAAACCATATATTTCTGATCTCTCAGAACTTGAGAAACAGTAGGGAGAATAATTATCATTTTTGCCATTATTACATGAAGGTAAAAAATATAAAGATAACAATTTAAGTCTCTGGCATATGGTAGATTAATAAGATCTTGATTCCCACTTCCCTACAAGTATGGTAGGACAATGTAGTCATACTGCAATATGTTCCTACTGTGGTATGGGTATAAAGTAGTATAAATATTTAGTTAATTCAAGTGAAATAAAACCATTCCTGTGGAGGGTCTTCTTTTGGGTTTCTTAAATTTTTTTTTAATATCATACAACACATTCATCTTACCAGGTTTTATAAGGCACAAAGGATCATCTTTAGGTGTCACAGTGGACATGGCTTCAGAAGCTGTTACACATGACTCCCTGAAATTACCCTCAGTTGGCCTAATTTTAGCCAACAGCCTATCTTTTCATTTGGCTTTTTTTGCCTGGAATTTTTGCTTGAACGTTACAATCTATTATTTCAATGCTCCATCAGCCACCTGCCTTGGAACTCATTGTAATTGTTTGATTAGTTGTAATAAACTTACTTTCCTATCTGCAACACACTGCAACACAGAGAGGTGCAACTTAGATGACTAACACAATGCATTATTGAACAGCCTAAATTAAAAGAGAATACAATTAAGGCTGCTATCTGTCTGGATGATGGACGCTCTTTGTTTTCCTCTTTTTAAATCATGAATCTAGTTTTCTGTCTCACCGATTCAGCTTGTAAATCTTTCACAGAAGATTTTTAACATACTATGTTTCTAGGGAAGTGGCAACTCTCTCCATCCCAATGACCTCTGATATTTGACATCCTGTCCTTCACTCCATTTTCCCATATCTGATTACATATAAGGAAAGGTCAGATTTTTTACTTCAGATACCAGTGTGCTCATGGGACCTGACAATCAAGGAAAAACTTAGAATGGAGGAAAATAAACAAAATTGATCCCTTACCCTCAGCCCCACAGCTCTTTGGGATGTCTGATACTTTCTCGTACTAAAGTCCTTCAAAACAAGCAATGAGAAGTAATTCCATAAGCTACAAATAAATTGATTCTCCCAAAAGCCTACTGTGATGGCAGGAAAAACAAGAGGTAGCTCAAGAAGGAATCATATGGAAACAGATACAGCGGCAATAAAGTTTCCTCACATCATTGGAAAACTTGCAGATTTCCCTCAGAATTAGCTGAAGATTATATGATGTACCTTGTCCTTGTACCAAAATAATGTATCTGTGTAGAAACCCTAAATACTGTAATTTTTCAAAATCAAGGGGTATCAAATATAGGAGTATCTTACAGTACTTTTAATTTTTTTCCTTATTGCACAAATAATGCACTTTTGATATATCAATGCTCAACAAAAGATGGTAATGTTGAGAGGCTTGATAACTCCATGTAACATTTCTAAATCAACAGGTCCCTTCACATTAAACAGTAAAGTTCTGACACAATGTCTCAGAAAATCTCCATGCAAATCCACATTTGCTTGGCCTTCTAACCAGCATGTTTGGAAACTAATTGTAAGACTGGGTACACAAGTACAAGTGACATGAGTACTGAAAGGTATGAAAAGAGGTGCCAGTATGTGAAGAAGGAGATTTGACTTCAGGCTGGCCTTATTTCAATATGGTATAAACTTTCCCCATAGTCAGGTTGAGAATCTCCCTTTAAAGGTCTACTTTAACTGTTCAAAAATTGGCATTCTTGTGCATACTATACTGGATGGAATAGCCAGTACATAAATAGAGTGGGAAATTCACAAGGAAGTCTGATCATAAAACAATAAAATGTCATGCACCTTAAAAAATATCTAAAAATAAAAGAATAATTCTAGGGGATTTATTCTGAGATGCCCCTCTTTCAGAGACAAAGTCTGAAAGACATGATGTGGTGTGATGTCACAGCAGCTGGTGATGTAGAGATGAGCACATAATTGGAAGGAAAAGGGTCAATACACATTTCACCTATGTGCATAAAAGATACTCCATCACTGGAAAAAATGTTAAAATGCATTTCCTATCTAGATCTTGCATGATGGCATCTTTGTTCGATTCTGTTTCCAGAATATTAACACATATGCATACAGCAACCTGGGTAACAAATTCCTACTAAATTTTAAGCCTGTACCTTGCTAGAATAAATGATTAAGCAAATGAAAAGGAAGCACATAAGAAAAAAACTGTTAGGCAAGAGAAATGCAAAATGTGCAAAAAAAATCCCTGAAAAATTATTTAAAAGTTTTATTCCTGTTATTATAAAATATGTGCATTTAACAACTATTAATGTATTAATCCTAGAATACTCTAGTGAAATAAGGATGCATTATTTCTCTTTTTTTCTTTTTGAGAATAGATATGGTGTTCCAGTTCAGTGAAGAACTTACTGGAGTATTACATTTAAGCGTTTGACTAATTTCAGCTTTCTAACTGAACCACAAGTATCTTACTTATCTTACCCTTATTTATAGGGTCCTTAAACATCCATACTTAAATAAAATGCTAGGAGAGCCAAAATTTGTTGTTCTCTGAGGTTCTAATGAGATGTCTTTGCTGAGAGCTGATTTTTCATTTTCTCCTATTCCTTAAGCTCACAAAAAGAGCAGCAGAAGCCAAAGGCACTCATAAACATAACCAAGAGATTAGCAACACTGGCAAACACTGACTATTGAGCTATCAGGCATTAGCAGAGAGATAAAGCTGCAGACTATTATGGTTTTTTTCCACATTTTGCCAATATTTCTTTTATGTAACAGTAAACACTCTTGTGTTATTCAGTAAATTCACAACGACAGCTATAGTATTAAACATAGATCAGAAAACATAAAGCTTAACCTGTGTGCGTGGATCTGAATTTACAATGCATGCTGAACTGTCTTCCTTTTGCTCCTGTTTTTATATAGTCAGAAACTCAAAAACATAAGCCCAGTAAAGAGTAGAACTGAATACCAAGTTTCCCATATTATTATTATTTGGTAGGAAAAAAACTTATTTAGGAGAACTGAACAATTGTATATTTAAAATACTGAAATTCAACCACCATCTGTTAGCCTCTAAGGCAGCTTTCATTAAGGCCATCACCTCTTCATGAGTCACTACAGGGAGCTATCATTAACATTAGCCATGATTAATGAGGATGTTTCCAATTAAAATTATTCCACTCTAAAGCTTAGCAACATTCTGACAGTGTCACACAGCCTAACTACCACCTCCATTCTCTCAGTTGCCTCATTAAAAAAAGTCCCTGTTGCAGTTTACTTTAGATTATAATGCACATTCTGGGAGGTTCTACTTGGTTACAGGGACAGGTTGGTCCTTTCAGGCTGCCTCTGAAAAGTAAGAAGAAAGAGTCTGCACCCTCTATAACACAGTGGGGTTTAAAAAAAATTGAGATAAATGGTAAAAACCCCCTTTATCCTATCACTGTAAATCTACAGGAACTTAATTCTAATCAGTATGTTTCAGTAGGCTACTGCTGCTAATACTATCACTAAATGCCATTATAAAGAAAACAGTCTTTGAGAACCTACTTTCCCCTTTCCTCTAAACACCCCTCATCTTTTATTTCTTTTTAGTTTGTTTACTGAAGCTAAGCAGCAGGGTGGTTTATGGTTGGGTCACAGAATGGATCCAAATGAAAAAAGCTATCTTTTCTGTTTGGTTCTGCCAGCCAAAATCTCTCTCTTCTGTCAAGTGGGAAAACTACAGAACAGTTCAACCAGAATTAAGTATGACAAATTACAAACTCATTTTCTCAGGAAGAGAAACAGTTTCCTGCTTTGGTCTTACCATGTTATACCAGTCATACTTACACTCTTACAGCCTGTCCAGCATTTGGGCTCCATCAGGTATGTGCAGCATGGAACTGCAGTAGAATAATGGACTATTTTAATCACACAAAATGCATGTTAGGTAAAGGAAATAACTTTTAGTTTGATGCATGGTGAACATAAAACCAGAACACATTAGAAGGATGTTCAAGTAGCCATGATGGAACTGAAAGCCTAATGAAAAAGTGATGAAAATTACGTGACCTGGTCCTAAAGTATTTCTGTTGTTTAAATTATATTTTAAATTATTAAATAGTAGTTCAGAATGTTGATATAGATAAGTAGTGCAGGAAAGCTGAAAGACTAGGTGAAGGAGTTTTATTAAATACATTACAATAGGCTATTTTGTAGTAGCCAAATATTACTGCCAAAATAGCAAAAGAATTCCAAGATAAATTTCAAAAAATGGCTATTTGTTCAGCAGTTCTGCTCTGAGGCTTTCCAAAAATAAAATTATAGCAGTTATATGCTAAAAGCAATCTTTTATTTCCCACTACTATAAATGCAAAAGAAAAAAACACCATTAAAGCTCAGCATCACAAAGGAAACTCCGATCATTAAATGCATGGTACTCCCTTGCTGAATGACTTCCTAACAGCAGCAGTCTGTCCTTCTGCTTGTTCCTTTCTCTCACAGCTGCCCTTTCTGAGGTTGCTAGGAAAGCACTGTGCTACTAGAACAAACTGCCTCCAAAGGGTTTGGTGCTGCTTCTCCTCCACAAAGAGATGATCCCTCACTGCTGAGGAACAAGACTTTGCAAATGCAGCCAGCAGACTGACCCTTAGCCCAGCTTCACAGGATCCTGCTTACTGCGGGATTTTGGTCAGCTCAAGCACTCCTGGGAAAAACTAATTTCTGTGAATTTATTCCATCATATAGAAAGAGAACTGTGAAATCCTGGATATCTATAAAGATTGCATTCCAAATTTAATTTACCATTTTTGTTCCTTATTTATATTCTTTACTTTGTTTACCTAAAACAATTAAGCTAGGCTGGTTAGTTGCATAAACTAATATAAGCCAGGCTTTCAATAAATCCTATTTTTGAAAAAAATAACATTCCTAATGCCAGTGACATTACATATAAATCTTTTTAAAGAGTGTTTTAGAAAGTAGAAAATATTACCAAGAAATTAATTCTTCACTTTACCCAGTTTCATTTACAATCTTCTGTGTGAGTACAAACCCCAAAAGAACCATCTCAACCTTTTTATTTACCAACAAACATCAGTTTATTCTCTGGTACGGCTGAAAGTACTTCAAGCAGGAGTCTTCCCCCTTGGAGTCTACACTGTGCTTCAGATTGAAATATTAAAAGACTTCAGTTTGCTTTGCCAGTAGCTGAATGTACTGTCAAAAATCAATCATAATGTCGCTGTTGAAAGTTTTGATTGGAAGACAAATCCACTCAGACCCAACTATTCATCTTTAACAGGGCCCATTTCTGTTGTACTGAATACTGCAAACACTGAGAAACAGACATAGAAATAGCTACCACTCTCTGCTTCCTTCTGTTCTTAGGAAAAAATTTGTTTTAATTTGTTCCTAGGCTCGTTTAAATTAGTATGAGAAAAACAGATAGAAGGGAAATTGCTGGAAGGGCTGCCTTAAGAAATTTGTATTGCATTTAATTCTGAAATGGTCCCACGTGATGGCTTCCTCTACAACTCTATTTCATCACCTACCTCTACCACAGCATCTGCCTCTTCAGACAGTTTAAACCATTTCCAGTTTTTCATAAACGATCCTTTGTATCTTTACAAAGGAATCTTAAGCTCACTTAAATCTTGGATTTCAGAGCCAATCTGAACCTTGGGGAGCACGGACCCTCATGAAACACATGGCATGGGTACACAAGGAATGGGCAAATGGACAGAAGGCGTCAAGAACAAAGCTGGAGGAGTGTCTGTAGTTTCATAAATCCTAAAATCTTCCATCAAATCTACTTTGTTCAAACTAATATTAAGATTGCCCCTTTATTCTCTTTGATCTGCCTATTACTAGCTTTATGCTTATCAGTACCTATTTTCTACCCATTTAGCTGATCAAAGTGGAGCCCAAAAACATAAGTTTAATTTACTTCCAAAATCTTGCTAGGTAGAAGCACACAGAATCCTTCAGAATAAACAACAGCAATTTTTTAGCTCTTAGGACACTGATAAAATTGCTGTAGGGTGACTAAGCAAAAGAAGGTTAAGAAACTTCTCAGCATCTACTGGAATGACAGTGCAGTATCTACATGCCACCAATATTCTCTTAAAATCCAGTACAAAAATAATCTAACACAGCAAGCAAGGAATAGAAAGGAGTTCAAAAAGTCATCAAAATAGCTTTTTCTCAGCATCTAGGAAACTTAAGAGAGTACAACTTCGCTTGCTTCTTGACAGCAAAGGAGGTGGTCAGCTAGGTAGGCTCTGTAAAGGACTGGGTGTGTTAAGTAGATGCAGAACTGTTGCTAGCACTAGAAAATATTCATCTGTGCACCAGCTGGCTTGTGGCATGATAAACTGTATCTTGAGTTTGTGTATTTCAAACATTCTTAACTTAATTAAAGTGAAGCGGAGGTCTGCAGGGTATGTTCACACACAAGACCTCAGTGTTGTTATGAAAGGTGGAATCGCAACAGTTTCTGAGGTAAACACTAATTAGTGACTGCCTATTAGAGAATCCAAACATGACCGTATGGTTAGAGAAAGGTCAATGAGAAAAAGCAGAGTGCCGACTCTATGTGTTCAAAGGTACTGGCAGTTCCAGAGCTGAGTGCTTTGCACCTGTCATTTACCACCTCCAGGTTGCACAAATGTTAAACTTGGGTTTTTTGTGGGTAACGAATGTGAAAAAATCTGTACCTATTGCATGTTAGTAATAGAGGAAGGAAAAGGCAAGGATCCAAACACCTATTAAGCATTGGAGAATTGGCACAGGCAATGAGAAAATGTTTGGACTCACATGAAAGCAAAGAAGCTTGTGTTTTGGTATATTTACTGATGAAAGTTATTAGGGTGTTTTCCAGTTTTAAAAAGCCTCCTTCGATCTTTACATGAAACAAGAATTTGCTAAAAATTTTCCATGGTGAATATTGCTCACTTGTTCTCATTAATCAAATTCAGTGTTTAAAACTGCCACAAGCCCCTACAACACTTTCCTTATGGCTATCACTTTTTGACTACACATCCCACTGTTTTTCTGTTGCCGAAGTAACTGCCTTAAAATTCATCCCCCTAGCAGATACAGAAACAACTTAAATGACTGAGCTCCAGGCCGAGAGAAGTGAGGTGGAAGGAAAACAGCAGAATTGGTATCTTCTGTGGTTGAATACTGATAAAATTCTGAAATCATGCTTCAGTTGACTACACAGATAGAGTATGAAAAATTCTAGCGGTTTTAAGCCAGATAATAACCCAGAAAATGAACACAGCACATTGTGGAGTCCTAAGCAGATCTGTAAAACAGTGTGACACTTCCAAAAAACATATTTAGTCCAACAGGCTGTCACCACACAGCCCTCTGTGAATGAGAGACTACCACTAAACAACATCACTTATTGCTGTCACCCACAGTGAGCTGCCGATCTTACTAATCTTACTAACCAGAAAGTGCATTTCTCTATCTATTAACATAGACCCACACTTAAATATTTCCAAAGACTCACATTTAAATATTTCCAAAGCAAATTGTGTAGAAAATGAGCAGACAACATGCACAAGTGAATGGGAATGTGCATGCACAATGGAAAGCATCAAAGGACAACTGCTAGTATGCAAGCACATGTTGCTTTAGAAGAGTCACGCTGACAGCTTGTCTGACTTCACATTTGTAGGACTTCCACAAATGTTTTTCTAAGCATATTTTTGAAGGTGTATGCATTCATATTCTGATTTCACACTGAACAACCTATAGGAAGAGTAAGGTTCATTCCACAATCCTCTCTAAATCCCAAAGTGCACGTGCTTGAGACAAACAGAAAAGACTTTTGTGTTACTCAGCTGAAGTTCCTGCAGTTGGTTACTTGCTTATATTGCTAGTGACATCCAGCCCTCTACTTAGAGACCTGGCAGTCAAGATATGGTAAATGTTTGTGAGGAGTTGGTGGAAAATGGGATGTTTGCCATCAGAGATGGGTTTATGCAACCTTTCTAAAGTTGCTAAGAGAAGACTCCTCCAGCTACATCTTCTAATCATGAGTTTTCCAACAGGAAGTCTTTTGAGTTACATTCTGCTTAGAAAAGCCTTAAGAAAAGCTCTCATATATTGAGAAGATGAAGACAGAACCTTTAGATGGCAAGAATTCACTTAATTCATGTGTATTTAATTCTAAATAAAAAGAATCTGTTCAGCAGTCCTGGAGTGGAGCTGCAGGAGTGGCTTCTCCTGTTGAAAATGCCTCCACAATGAAACTTTTGACATGGAATATTTTTTTGCCTCTGTTTTTGAATTGGAAGAATGCTTTAAGGAATTTATGCTAAGGAGGAATATATTTATTTGCTGTATTGCCTGCTGGAGCAGCTGTGTCCTAGGTCTCAGAAAACTGAACATTTTCTTGAATATTGATGATTGCAGAGAGATTTTTTTCTTTCATATCTTTGAAAAGCAATGGCAGATGTCAAGCAGTGAATTACCCAAAATATGTGACATCTAATAGGTATCACAGGAAAAAGAATTCTAACTTAGGGTTTTATGGTATACATTATATGGGAGGAACCAGGAGAACCCCACTTGTTCCACTGTATTGTATAAGCTTCAAAGTATCAGTGATACAAAAGTGGAATTACTCAGTTTAGTATTAACAACTCTGCCCAGTCTCTCTGGTGACCCTGAATACTAATTCGATAAAAGAATTAAAATGTTTCAAACTAAAACATTAAAAAAAAAAAAAAAAGTGATAATAAGCATCTAGTCTAGATCAAATGTATTTCTGCAGTTTTCAGGCAATTCAAGCAATATTTTTTGCTTGTATTTCATATAATCTGCTACATTTGAGATCAGATACTTTCAAGACTTTGTATATATATCTATGTGATAGATCTTAGATATGTTCTACAGTTTCATGCATCTTCCACTAGGTATTAATGTTCGAAGTTCTCAACATCCTTCCACTGCACCTGGGGAGCTGACCAGCTAAAAACCACCTTTGCAAAAAAGGTGGTCCTGATGGACAATGAACAAGCAACATGCCTTTGTGGCAAAGTACAGATTGTGGACAACCCTTGGAGACAGAGCCCAACCAGACATGCTGGGCAACTGTTATTTTTGGGGGCTAAATTTGCTTTCCTCTGAGCTCCTGCAGAAAGTCTTTACAGAAGGAAGAATCTGGATCCCTGAGAGTGACACTTTCAATGCTACTATTTACCCTGGAGTTATTATTTGGGACAGGCTCTTTGTTCGTTTTAAAGAAATCACTGGAAACAGGAACACTCAACAACTTGAATAAGAGTCAGAGTGTGGTTTCAATATTATACAATGGATTTAATTGCACAACAGAATGTCAGGATTGTAAATTAAGGGATGAGAGTCTCTGGTCGTTGTCCTGAGCTGGAAATCCAAGAGATTGACATCCATGGGTTCTACAGCTCACAAGGGCTTTGCATGGGGATCCATCAGGATAGTACCTCAGATACATCAAAATATCAAAGAACAAAATGTATTTAAAGTGCAATAGTTAGAATTCAGATGCCACAGTTTTTCGGGAAGCTACACATTGTCAGGCCCTGCCCTAAGTGTTCAGAAAGAAGCAAAAATGTACCACTGGAAAATGTAACATTCCCTTTCTCTAATAAATTCTATCTACTCCTCAACATTGCCTACGTTTTCTGAAGATCTTTGCACCAAGTTAAGCAGATCTATATAATAAACGCAGTTAGTAATGTTTTTGTGTTGTATGACAAATTCTGTCATGGCTTAGAGACCCTCAGGAGTTGATGACATTCATCAAAATATATTGCTGAGGACTCATATTTTTCTCAAGTCGTTGTCCTAAAAGATGAAAGTAGCATTTACAGAGCTTACAGAGTCACATAAAAGCAGCAAAAAGATCTAAGTAATTAACAGTTCTGGCAACAGAGAACTAATAAGAACACTATAACTTTACCTTTCTCAATACCAGGCCCTATTTATTAATGATGCCATGGTTATTGATCCATGAGAATTTTCATAATAAAACAGCATTTTTAGAAGTGATATAAAAACCAGCTCTTTTCCAGAGTCCCCAATATCTTAGCTTAAATGCCAAGATTTTATTAAACTCTCTGCCTGCAGAGGTAAAAACTAAACACTTCCTTGCAATTAAAGAAGCCTTTTATGTCATAAACACTTTTTCTTTCTATTCCACTTTTAAGAAATATTTTATTCAGAATAAACAGAGAGGGGCATTAAAAATCATATTTTTCAAATATATGGCACAATACCTCAAAATCTAAGACTATTTCTCTGAAGTACTTGATTAATGTACCTTAACCATGACTTTGAGATTTAAAAGCTTCCTTACATTCTCTTACTATCACTCTATTGTAATAATGCAGTTAGTTAAAATATGTACCTTGGAAAAGCCTTAAGATGTGCATTTTAAAAAGTATACAGCTCTCACTTGAGGAGTTTAAATTAACTCAAAAGGCTGAATAGAGTGATGGTTGGTCAAAACCTATACTGCAGAAAATACTTCTGTTAGAAAGAATGGATAAAATATACCAGCTTCAGTCTATAGAGGTTTTTAATAAACAAAAAGACCTCTCTAAGTACATATTTAGACAAATGATCAGAGTAGGCCCTTGTGGCTAAATAACACTTAATTACAAACACTCTGAGAGGATCATGCCATTTCTTACATTCTGCACTCTACACTAAATACATGGAGCAAACACACCTGTCAGGAGAACCACGGTAGAGGTCAGAATTTCCCCCCATTTATTTGGGTCCATATATTGTCTTTACTTGAAAACTTTCATTAAAGAAGTGAGATCAATGCTGTGTCATGACAATGACAAAGGAGCACAAATTATTTGGGATTCCTGGTTTTCAAGAACTGAATTTAACTGCCGTGGTTAGAAATAAACAGTTAGAATATATCATGTTACAACAAGTTAGAAACATAAAAATAGTTTCAGAAAATAGATGTGACACTGCAGTTTAAACTAAAAGACTTAAATCTAGACTACACACTTGACTTGAAATGCTACAGCTACTTTACAGGCCTAAGATACAAGGTAGGATTTTTTCACACTTTGCAAGTTGTCTTATTTCACCAAAGAAAGACTGCAAAATACTTCTGTAAGCAATAAAATGACTTTTTTGGAAGTAAAATCAGAGTTATACTGATGACTTTTGTCCAAACTCACCAACATAAAGCATTAAATGATTTTTTTTACTAGTAACTTCATTCTCTATTAAAAAAAAAAACCCTCAATGTTTACTTCTATACAAAATCTTAGATCATTCATCAATTTATTCATCTATAGTTTTTATTTATGTAAGAAAATTCAGAGAGAATATCCTACTTTCTTAACACACTACTCTGCTTTCCATAGAAGAGTTAAGATTATCTTTGGAAATCCAGCTGAGTAAGCAGGAAAACTAAGTTAGCAGTGGCCATGCACAAATCTAGTAAGACTTTCCAAAATAGCTCCTGAGCAGACAGTTGTCATCCTGCCATGGCTTCTGTTTTCTTGTACCCAGAAGTTTGAAGTGACTTCAACCAACTGTAAGATACTGACTGCTTTATATTAGGTCAATGTTATTACCAACAGCTGCTCCACTGTAAAACTTCTCATTTACTGGGAAGTACAAGGGGAAAAATTGTAATAACGAAGGTGAGACTGACACTCTGGTACCTGAGAGCAGTTAAACGCAAAGGCAAAGAACCCAGCAGTGTCCCAGAGAAAGCAAATGATTTAACCGCATGGCTGCCTACCTCATTACACAGAGAAATATAGTCTTGCAAGTTTTGCCTTCATCCTGTGCTGTGTGGAATTGCAAATCCCAGCATTTCATAGAACAGCTGTTACAGTGAATTTATGAAGTACATACTCTTCATCTTCCTCTGTACCTTCCGTCTTTTTTTTCCCCTTGATCAGGCATCAGCAAAATAGGCATGACTGAATCTGTTTCCTACCTTTTCCATTACTTATTTATGTGTGTCTGCTCTGGGGCCATACAAGATGGTGGGAGATGAGGGAAACATTTTGCACATCACTGTTGCAAGACAGTACTAGTACAAATGGCACTGATACAGCAAAGAATCTTCCCACAGGCACTAATTAAAAAGCAATAAGCTCACTTGAGAAGAATTTGCTTCCATTTTTTTTCCTTCAGTACTCAATGCACTGAATTTTTTTTCCTTTCCTCCCTGATTACAACTACACATTAAACCTGAGACAAAGAAAAGTAGGAGATAGAATTTTTTTTAAAAAAACTATAACCCAAATCTCCCTTGCTACTCTCCTGTGCATGGTTTTGTATAATGAGTTGCAGCTAAAATTTTATGACTAGAGAGTCTTATTTTTAGAAATCTGACTTTGAAAGAGCTGCTTATTAACAGAAGCCTGGGTTCTGAAAACAGGTTTCTGACTTGAATGCCAGTTTGTTTGTGATGAAATATCAATATTTGTATATTTTCTGCAAAATGTTAACTTCTTTAATAGTTGCCACATACCTGTCACTGTTAAGGACAAGTATTACAACATGTGCATTAATTATATATTCTTGTGTCAACATATAAGGTTAGCCAGATTAAATTGTGATACCAGACCAAAAGCAAAATCAGTGCAAGTAAACAAAAGATGGTTCACTTTGCCTGTAAATAAAATGCAGACAGAGGAGAGGGCAAAAATTAGTAACAAACAAATGAGAGCTCAGAAATCACCAATGGGGAAAGAAAGGAATGGGAGAAGGAAAGGAGAATGAAGGCATTTCACTTTTACTTATACCTATCAACACCTATCCCTTTACTTCCAGCAATTCCAAATGGTCTGTTGTCTCTTTGCTTATATACCTGGTCACTGTAAAAAGACATCAAATAAAGGAATTTCAGTAAAATTTTTCAGTGCCTAAATAGGGAGCAAAACAGGTTTTGATACTGAGGAACAAAGGACTCACTCCCTGCTTTTGTGATGAAGGACATAGGTGAAGAATCCAAGCCTAAGGACTGAGTCATAACCTGTAACTCTACTTCCTATAAGTCTGTAAGACTCCTTGGTCTCCATCTCTTTGAGATAATGTAACTGAATTCAATAAACTGCATTTAATTAATCAATTAACTTTTATTAACTTTTAATTGAGACTTTAAACAGGAAAGAACTGCCTGTGCATCCTGTGTAATGGGATGATGAAGTTTCTACTCTATTTTTCAGAAAAAATAGGCTTTGGTCCTGCAATAGACCTGTAGATGCAAAAATATCAGACCTTTAAAAGGGCTGTGTTAGGTACTGGTAGAAGTTTAGACAGGGTAAATTGGAGTTCATCAGGCCCTACGAACATACTAGAGTCAGTTGGCCATTACTAAGCTCCTGATCTTCTGTCTATAGAGTCCAGGTTAGCAAGTTTAAGGCCCACTTCAGTTTATTTACATGTCTACAAGTCAATCTACTACAGTCTGAATGAAGAAGTGTATGGAGTTTGGTTAAGATTTCTCTCCCTCATCCCACAATGGATTTCAATATTTGAATTTACATCTTTCCCTCCCCATGTATACTTCTTATATTCACCCCTAGAGTATAAAACATTTTCATTTAGAAAGAAAAATACTGTGCAAATGAAAAATTATGTAAAATGCCTATCAAGAATTTCCCTTTTATCTCACCGAGAAAGAAAAAAGAATTTTCTTGGATAAATATGTAGATTCTCCCCTTAACACCCTAAATCATGAACAGGGGAAAAAAAGAGTTCCTTGTGGGTTGAAGAGCAGAAGTGGTAATACAAGAAAGAAGTAGCTTTGGCATTATGGTATCTTATCTGTTGAAGGAAACCACATATTCTGAGAGTGATATGCTTTATCCTGGGGCAGGGCGAGAAGAATGAAAACAATTGCAATACCATTAACAGATGTAATTTACATTGGGATTTAGGTCATCTTTAGAAAGTGTTTAACAGCTGACTCTTCAGCCCCAAGAGTGCTGCGTCACAGGGGTTAGGAATCCCTGCTGTAACCACCAACAGGGGATGAAGTTCTGCTCTGTTCTATAATTCGTGAGAACCATCTCACTGGCAAACAACAGGCTAGAAAATGAATCCCCAAATTCAAGTGCAGACAGGTGACAGGAATCTAAATCTAGGAAACTAAATTACCATTTTTTGTAAATCTCTTGGCATAGTTAATGACATATTTCCTTTTCTCACAAGAGGAATTTTCAATTCTGTCCTTGCTACTGGCATCTGAACTGAAAACAATTGTGTATCAAACAGGTCAATTTAACAAAGGGGATCTTCTCTTCAACAAATTCACTTAGGATTTTATGCTACAGCAGTCCCAGAAGTAGTAGTCTGTATTTTGTGTCTTTGATACGGTGCTGAGTAACTGCTGCAGCAAATACTATTATTTTCTAAACACTATTACAAAGATAGAAAATCATGATGGAAAGTTACTACCACAATACAAAGGCTGGAAAGGTTTACTTCAGCTGTAAAAACTTCCAAAGGTGATGGAAAGGAGTGTAAAACTTTTGAAGATTAATTTTTCACAGAGAATTAATTTTCATTTCACTTTTATTGGGTGAGGGTTAAGTAAAATTTCATCCATCAAGTATTATAAGTCTCAAAGTTTTACTTTAATGTAAAATAGTTATAAGTGATAGAGAATAAACCACCTGCTTTTTATGAACTTTCAAAGTCTATAGATAACTATAACTTTGGTTACTAAACACTAGAAAAAATGTATTACTCTACTGTTTTTACAGTTTGAAGTTAATTAACCATGAAGAAATACAGTAAATTGATGAATACATAAAAAAGACCCTGTCTACAATAAAGTTGTGATTTTCAAACCATGAATAGGCATAACATAACATAAAAATAAAGAGAGAACTGTATTCTTGTTTCTTACACAACACCCCTGCTAACAGATTGTCAGTCTCTGTGTGTCAGCCAGGCATTGCACACAGAGATTGGTGCCTGAGGAGAGTCTCAGCCAGTGGGACTCCCTGCAAAGTTGCACTCCATGGATCTTGTTGTTTACTTGATTTTACACTACCAAAACTAGACTGGAACTGTAAAAGAACGTAGTTGAAGTGAAGTGCTGTTTAATATTCAATTTACTTATCAGTTGCTATTTGTCCAGAAGAGACCAATTATTCTTTCCACTTACTCCTGAACTGAAATTTTATTCTAATGTAGACACGCTGCTGGTGGTGACAAATAGAGAGGCCTCTTCCCTCATGATTCCCGTTTGAAAGGAACTTTACATACACACACACAAAACTATGTTCCCCCTGCCCTGTCTCAAAAAGTCCTCATCTGTGTCTGCATTATTCCTTCTCTCTTGAGTCTTCTTTGCAAACTGATAGCAGGAGGACAGCCAAGGAGTTGCTACAGATAGTCCTGTCCTTCTTCATTTAACGCAGAGACCTAGTGCCAATGAATTCATCAAAATTTTAGCTGTATAGTTGACGTTGACATAAGGTTGTGATGCACCACAAAATAACTTCTTTTTTCACCCATGGTCTTCCAATTTTTCTATAAATATGAGATACATTGTTAATAGGTGTGTTGCATTCTGCTGAGTTTTAGCTCTGTATGAAGTAGGTAGAAAAAGCCATTTCATCTTAAACGTAAAGGCATACTTAGAGATTTTGCCCCATATATTTCAAGAACAAAGATATTTACTGAGTCAAATGCCAAGAAACAGATATAGATTCCATAACATATGAGAGCTACTGACAATAAAATATATTAAATATTACATAATAGAAGCAATTAATAAAATTAATCCTTTCCTTTTCCCACTTTATTCTACTATATTTTGTTTTCAGGAGGCTAACTAGGGTTTTTACATCATCCCACTAGATTTTGCAACCATATGGTCAAATGGAGAACAGAGTGACTAAGTGGTAGACTTCCAGCCTCAACAATCTGCATTTGAAAAGGAGCAGATCCATATGTTTTTCTCCATCTATCTCTATTCTTTTTTTTTTTTNGTTGCTGCAAAACTTGAGCTTTTTTTGCATAAGACACAGGATTTGCAGGAGCACTTTGTACTCAGAGACAGTTTAAATTCCTGACAATACAGGAAGCTTAAAGTTTGCTCATTAAAAACAGCCTTTCCCAGAGGTTAATCTACTGCCTCAGGTTTCACCAGCAGCTTTTGGATTTATGTATAATTGGAGAACGTTTATGTATAATTAAAGCACCTACAGACAGGTATGTCTAATGCAAATTGTTTTCTAAGTGGGATGCATCTATTTACTGTAAACTAGTGCCAAGATTGTTCCAGCCTAATTCCTTACAGGTCTACTTTCTGAACTGCTGAGACTCATTAAAAGTCAGTATTAACGGCATGAAGGTTTTTGATCTTTTCTTTATCATTAACCTCTATGTCACTTAAATACTGGCATAGACCAGATTCTGGACCAGCTGTTTTCAGGTGAAATCTTCTTTCTTCAGCTGAAAGAATAATAAATACATGATCTATCATTTTATGCAATTAGTCATTTTATACTTACTCCATACATATGTGCTTTGCACAGAAAATCCTTGCTGCAAGATAAAAATGACAGATGAAAGGTGAGGTTGCTCATGGAATATGCCCTAAAAAATGAAGTGCATCACTCCTAATATGCTTGACCACATTCAGTTTTAATCATTACTTTACTATTTAGAGATGAATCTTTAAGGGGAGGAAGAATAGAGTGTTCAGTAATATTTATTCTTACTTGTGTATTGTTTATGGGTCTCACATAACCTTATTACTGTAAAGGGAGTAAAATCAGGCACTGATTTGGCTCACTAGCCACAGTAACCCTTCTTTTTTGAGAGAAACCCCCAATTCAATTTCTCGCTGGAATGGATTTTTCACAAATAAGGATAATCCTTCATTTAGTGTTTACACACTTGGTTACCTCTTAGCATTCCTGCCTGTCATATCAAGTTTTAAAATTTTATTGAAAATTGCCAGACTTCATTTATGCATTAGTTAGGTTTTTTATAGTTATGGACGAGCTGGCATTCAACGAATTTTGATTAGGAAGTAATAGTCATGATTTTATCAGAATATAACAGAACCCATCCCAAATTTTGTCTCATTTTCTTGTGACACGTTACTGTCCGTGCATGTCCAACATATGCAGCTGCACAAAATGAGTATCTGTACTGGCAGATACAAAGTAAACTATTTTCACTCTCCCACCTTCTTTCTCCCCTTGTCATCTAAGGCAGACAAAAACCACTCAGGCCCCCTAATTTATTTTATCAGAGAATACAGGGCAAAATGGATTGTATCTAACCATGTCACCTCCCTGAAGTATACAGAAAGACCTTGCTCACCACACAAAGTTAAGGTTCAAGCGTACCAGCTATATTCCAAATAAAAAAGCTATAAAGTTCCAGTTCTCCTCAAAAGAAAATACAAATTGATATATACTAGAAAGAAGTAAAGGCAGAAGAGAAACATAATAGTCAAACTGAATGAAACTTTGTCCAGCAGAGTACTAACACTTTAAATAAAATGTCAAAATCTGTAGAGCTACAAGAACCTTAATCAAGGAATTTCATTGCAGTTGAATTAAATAAGGCCTATGAATTTCATTTTTCTCTTTAAATTGCCATTTTGTCAAAATGCTAGAGTCAGCAATCTTAGCCCTCATCACTGGGCCTGAATTTCAGGAAACAGCTTCTCAAATTAACAAAAAAAGCAGCACTGAGACAGAATGGGACAGAGAACCAAAGAGGGAACCTGCTGGCTTTTGTTTCTGGTCACAGTTCAGTCTAGAATCTGAACTGCCCTGTCCTGCATTCCTCTTAACTGGGTTGGTCACAGGGATAGGATGAAATCAGGTCTAACGTATGATGGCATCAGTGGAATAATTATGAATACACATTAAAGAATCATTGTCATGAGGTCAAGACCTGTACAGAAATTAAGAGAAAAATGAAAAAAAAAAAAGTCTTTGACAGTGTTCCAAGCCAGGGAGTGAGGCAACATTAGTTTATTTTTAAAATCCATTTTTAATAAATAAATCTGTGCATGACCATCAAGAACTGATGGTATTTTATGACATAGTCTTATATGAAAAAACCCACCATGTATGACACCACATAACAAACACACTGCCTAAAATGCAAGGAAAAAAGAGTGAATGAAAACATAAATAAAACTATCTCATAAAGAAAACAGTCTTGCTTCCATGAGTTGGTATTGTGGCCTTTGTTTGTTTTGCCTTTTAGGAATATTTAAAGAATTTTTAGTACTGTAGAGCATCATATTCTTTCTATTAGTCCAGAATAAAAACAACCCTCAATTTTTCACCTTATAATTGACTGAACTAATTTGTATCTTATAAGACAGGAGATGCATCCACAAACTGTTTATTCTCACAGCACCTCACTGCAATATTTTAAATCCATTTTGCTTCTCACCCAAAGTACTTCATTCAGGCAGAGAGTCAGTCTGGCGACTTCATCTCAGCAGAAAAGTCCATGAGGTTCAGGACTCATGCCAGCAACCAGAAAACCTTTCAGTTAGGTGATTGTTTTTTGCAAAATTGCATGAAATTATTTCCAACCATTTATAGAAAGAGCTTGGAAGTTTTGGACCTGAGCTAGAGCACATATAACTACAGATCCAGCAGAGATTGCACATTAAAACAAAATTATTCTCCCACTCTTAAACGCCACCTAAAACACCATGAAAACCTTGGGTTAAACACATTCCTGCTTTTTTGCCCAAGTCTGTTATTTCAAAACAAAGAAAGTAATTAGACATGACTGAAATGAAAAACCTAACTTCGAGGGAATGAATTTTCTCCATCTGAAACTAAATTTTTCAGATCAAGCAAGTCAAAATGTACACGGATAGTATGGACACCCAGAAAGAACACGTGGCTCAGATGAGGACAGTGAGCAATAGTACATCCTTTTAGAGGTGCAGCTTGTAGAGCACGAGCAGACAGGCAATCTGCAGCCTGAGCAAGGCCCAACACACTTTGGGGAAATACTTGTTTATGTTTTGAGCATGTGCTCTACCATTTATATTGGTAACAGACAAATAACACCATCTTTGGTCATGTTTTCAAAGTTACAAACGTTACTCTGCAACACTCCTGAGTCGGGATGAGGCAGCAGTGTTTTTATCTGGCAGATATGTGCAGAGCTAAGCAGAAGAAAGTCAGCAAAAGCATCTCTTGGTGCTCTTTACAGGAACCTGAGGCATCAGCTAAAATGCAGTGCCTCACTCTGAAAAAGCTAACTTCTGCCAACTGAACTGACTTTTTTGACTGCACTTATGGAAATAAGGACATGTAGAATATACTGATTCTAATTATTAAAGCCTGAACTCAAAAATTTTTTTAAAAAGCAATAAAATCTAGAACTTGGGGATGTACAGACAGTTTCAAAACTGTGAAGTGCTTCTACCATCGGATCATAAACAGCTGATGTGCACATGAAGATCAAATCTAAGTAAATACACCACTGATACTCTCTTCAGTCATCTTCTATGCCAGTGTTAAAACAGACCCTAGAAAATTTACAGTGTTCAGTGTTACATGTATATTTGTATAGTTAATTTAAAAAAAAGACTTGAACTCCCAAGATAATCAAGTTCTTAGCGCAGAATCATTCATGATATTTCAAAATTACCCCAAAACAACCATAACTTCCTTCTACATTCAGGATATAACACTAAATCCTATTTTCTGCATGAAGTTGCAAGCTTTAAACATATGCAACTACTCCAGGGAACCAAGGACATTTTGTTTTGTTCAGTTGCTTACAGCAGAAAAACTTAAATAAGTACTAAGAATTTATCTGTGGATTGTAAACTGGTTGTCACCCCAACAAGGGGAAAACCTTCTTAGAACACTGCTTACCTCTGCCAAGAAAGTTAAATCAATATAACTATCCTGGTTGTGGCTCCATCTTGCTAAAGATGTTTTATAGGAATGAAGCTCTGAGGAAAGGTCTAATGAATTTGACCTTAATACCTTTAGATCATAAACCTATCCAAACAAGTCTTATCAATGTAACTTAAAATTAGCTGATTTTTTCAGTTACAGAAGTCTGAGTTTTACCTACATAATGTTTAAATACCCTAAACCTTGCTTATTGAGTAATTCAGTCCAAAACTAGGAAAAATAGCACAAGCTGAGACATTTCAAATGTAAAGACTTGGCATGATTTCTTCCACAGTGAGTTAGAATAAATACCAGTTTATAGTTCTTTTGGAGGTAAGCAGTCCCTTTACTATGGTTTTAATGAACAATTAAAAATTATCAGTAACTTTAATTATAATATTAATAATAATCATCATCATTATGATGACGATGATTGTTATTACTATTATTATTTAAAAAATGCATCAGCTTCTTAATGGAGATGAAGGTACACTTGTAAGACAACAGTCTGACATTTGCTACTTCTCCTACTACGATACCATAAAACATAGTAAATATAGTTATTTTTTCCTCCTGAGCCAGCTGGACTTTTTGATATTCCAGCATTTTAAAAACTACAATGAAAATTATTGACCCTTTACATTTGCTTAATAATTATCATTATGAAAAATGCTGAAATAATGTAGTGTGAGCATGATCTCTTTGTACCCACAGCTATCTAAGGAATAATACTGGGTAGACAGAAGTTTGGCTGTACTTTAATAAAGAAAGCAAATTAGAAGTTATGCACAGGGACATCTGAATCTCAGTAGCAGCTGCCATATTAAAAAAAAAAAAAAAAGCCCCACTGTCACATCCCATGATTTGTTTGTATTGTAATACATTCCAGCAACACATCCACAGCACATTTTGGTCTTATGGAGTAGAAAAGGGGATCCAAGAGGGATCAAGAAGGATTTACCCACATAAGCAACTATGGCTCTAACGTCAAGAATGCTGATGAATATTCATTGTATCTCCGTTCAACATAAAAGGCTAAGAAACATTAGAAAGAGGGCCCTTCTTTGTGAGAGGAGGAGTTACTTTGTGGAGAGGAGATCATCTTTGCATGTAGTTAAGACAATGACAGCAGTGCTGCCAATAATTACTATGTAACTTTTCTTTGTCCTGTAGAACAATGTATGTTTGGGGGTGCAATATGCAAGTAGAGGGAAAGAGCATTCCCTCTCTGGTTACCTTTCTGCCCCCCAGAAGAGAGGCCCCCAAACTGCCTCCCAAACTAAAGCTGAATAAGGCTTACTTATCACATCTGTTGGTACTCCCTTTTTTCTCCCCAAAAGGTATACATCTAAACAAAAAGGCATAACAACATTAATAGAAATAGCACAAGACCTATAAGAGTGAAAGAGTTAAAAGTCCACATCTGATCTACATTTATACATCCAGAGAATGCACAATATTACATGTAAAAAAAAAATCAAATGCAACTAATATTTTTGACAAAACAAGTGTTACTCTGAGCATGGTATTTTTTACTAGTCCCAGGCCTTCCACGATACACTGAAATAGATATTAGTGGGGATCTCATATCTTTGTATCAATATCTGAGAGGAGAATGTGAAGAAGACAGAGCCAGTCTCTTTTCAGAAGTGTCTAGTGACAGGACCAGAGGCGATGGGCACAAATGAAACACAGGAGGTGCTGCCTGAGCATAAGGAGCAGCTGTTGTACTGTGAGGGTCACTGAGTGCTGGCACAGGTTGAACAGAGAGGCTGTGGAGTCTACATCTTTGGAGATATCCAAAAGGACATAGTCCTGGGCAACTGGCTCCAAGTGGCCCTGCTCGAGCTGGGAGGATTGGATCAGATGACCTTCAGAGCTCCCTTCCAACCTCAACCATTCTTTGTCTGTGCTTCCTGTTATCACAGCAACTGCAAGGACAAGATACACTGAACACCATCTGTATTACTTGGCATAAATCTATCCTCTCTGGGAAAAGAGTTTATTGGACATTTGATTCAGAAACTCATGTAAAAGTCTTATCTGAAAGTAAATTTGGTAACTGTTTTCCTTTTCATTTATGACTGTTGTCACCCAGGCTGGAGAAACTCACTCTAGGCCTCACATTAAAAGGCAGTTTTATTTCACAGCATGACTTGAAGCAGTACATAATACTGAAGTCATTTTCCCTCTTTCCAATGGTATTTTTTTTTCTAGCTTTTAAGACACTTTATAATGTGTAACCTCACTGAAAACATGTACTGCAATACATACTATAAATCATGCCTAGATATCTCAGAGCTTCTAATAGATTTAGGAATTAAAATATCCTTTCTTATCCTATTAAAATAAAAGAAGAACTTACATTATTTTTTCAACACAGAGGAAAAACTGTTTCCTTAGCCAAGTTTATTTTGCATGAAAGAATTGCTGTTCCTGTCTTTTGAAATGGATGAGATTTTTTTTTTTCATAAATCAAGAATATGCTTTCATTTACTGTATATTACAATTTATGTCCAATGTAATGAAATTTTTCTTAAGGGATATTTAAAAATACATGAAAGAGGTAGCTAAAAGCCTGACTAAAAATATGTCAAGTCTTCCAAATCCTCAACTGTTCTCTTCAGATGGAGCTGAGTATTTTGGAAGCCATTCTTAATGGCATTGTCACTATGTGAGACAGGTGCAAGAGTGAAGTTGTTCTTTAAAAGCTTCAGAGTGAAGTGAGGCTTAGAGCCAAAGACAGAAGTGGAGAAGAAAGAATAAAAATGGTTATAAAATAATAATTTGCAGCCACCTAATGTCGAGCTCTCTTATTTCCCTAAGTGCCACAGTATCTTAAACAGGCCCCAGGAATATTTGTCGGAGCAGTCTCTGCAGGGTACATCTGGATTTGGCAAAATCTAACAAATCATCAAAGAAAAGAGACTTTTAAAGATAGAAATGTAGGCATTATCTTGTTTTTTTTTTCTGATATCCATGCTATTGAAAGCAGTGAAGACACTTGATGAACAATGGTAGATTCAGATCTGCAGATGCCTTGTGATCATCCTTAGGAAAGTTCCACTGGTAATTCCAAATTCAGAGTCAGCTCAGTGCTAAATTTATTTAATGCTGATGTTGTGCACCAAGTCACTGCAAGCAATGTGAGAACAATAAGGAAGAGTGGATGACATGAATTCCTTGAGTGAATGGCAGTCTCAGCATCTCATATTCAGCATCCCTGTTACCAACAGATCACTTCATAAGATAAATGAGTGCACAAAATAATACATGTCCCTGTGCAGCAGGTAGGGAAAAGATCAGAATATGCCTGATTTCTTTCTGGAATCCTGGCACATCTGGGCTTGGCCTACACAACAGAATAATGCATCTGTGTTTAAGATGTTCCCTCTTTCTCAAAAAACACCGGTTCATTAGTAAAAAACTTTGGGCTTAAAATTTAATGTGCTGAATTAATACAACTAACATAGAAGGATTTCCTCATTCTTTGGAAATCCTGGGAAAAACTGCTCCAAGAGCTTATTTTCTCTGGCCTAGTCCTCCCAAGGCAGCATTAACATCAGTTCCCAGTGGTGGCAATTTAGATGTCAGAAATAAGGCATTTTTCATTATTTATGTAGAAAGAAACACATATATTGAATACATGTAATTTCCTGTAAATACTACTTCTGTCAGCCAAATGCAGGGAAATTAAGCTATTTTTGTACTAACACATTCATTAGCAGGAACCCAACAATAAATGCTTGGTTCCCATTTGTTAGTTTGACCTAGGAGTCACACATTACAATGGTAACTTTCTTATGCACAGTATCCAATAGAAGCATTTTAACACATGGTGTTTCTCATGTGTAAGCTATAATATATATCAAAAACTTTTGTATCCTCCCAGAACATATGTAATTTTGGAGAGACAAATACCTACATCACCCATTCTCAAGAATTCAATCACATTTTTAATATTTCCCCAGCCTGTAAATGAGATCACACTTTTCCACATACACCTCAATGGCTGTTTATTTTGCAGTTTACCTTTAAAGGACAAATTGATTTTTTGTAATCTGTTTGCCATATTACCCCAGTAGCGTAACCAGCATAGAGAAGAAGCTGATTTAGCAGCAGGAAGGACTACATCATTTCAGAGGTGCTACTTGGCCCTTTTTCTTTCAGTCAGCCTTGCTCTGATGCAGTGAGGAGTATTCTTTCCTTTCTCTGTCACTGAGGGAGGACACAAGTAATTCATTCCAGGAAAGAAATGTGACCTGAAATGAGCAGTGGTGAGAGGTTATGCACTGTGGAATGCAGTTTTACAATGATATATTTGAAAAAGAGGGATCAAAACAAACTGCCTTTTTATTTTATATTATTGTAAAATCTCTGCTAAATTTATATTCATCAAAAAGAAAACACCTTATTAAAATAGCTTAAATGGAGATAGGAAGTAAGATCTCAAAGAAAATGACTGTGTCACAGATCTTTCTCTTCCTAGGAGATTTGAAAGTATCAAATTCCAAACACTGTACTGTCATCTATTAGGAAGACCACTTACACAATTTATGACCTATTATTTATCAGTCACTGAAAGGCACTCAGATGACTCTTGTGCAAAACTGTGATGTACCACACAGCCTACACTAACAAGCCACTCAAATCACAAGCTTTTCATGGTTCCAGAGAAACAAAATTCAGCAAATGTCCATTTCTTTGTTAGGTTTAAGATAGAAATAAATATATGTAAGCAACATATACATTTAATATGACAAATGGAGGAGTAGCACTTCCGTGTCAGAGACAGTTGAACAAAAGCTGTGAAGTCAGGAGGCTCCTCTGGAGAAGAGAGGGCAGGGACAGCAATGGGACAGTATGCACCAGGTGTGCTGGAAGTGTCAGAAACTAAACCTCATCTCAGCTGGAGGGAGTTAGATCTGAATATAACTCCCCATGTCTGAAAAGGTCTCACATAGTGATGTGAACACTTGCAAAGTATAGAGCAGCTATGACAAACTCCTTTGGTGCTTGTGCTGGACGATATACTGAAAACTCAGTACTAATGACCAAGGAGAGAAGGAAAGGAGGAGGAGGAGGAGGAGGAGGAGGAGGAGGAGGAAGGCTTT